>CM056956.1:19036985-19130863 GCA_029856935.1 Cyclocarya paliurus | reverse complement strand
TCCTTGTGGAGAATTTAAGGAGATTTCTACTGCTATCGGCATGATCCTGTATTAAACATGTTATGATTACAAATATCTATTTATGGAGCACTTTACAATTACATAATGCAAGAGTTTAAGGTTTCTTCTTTAGCCTAGGAACCAGCCCCGATGAACTCTTCTCTCTTGCCGATTTATTTAGGAAATGCCACACCGCTAATCTCCATTCTGCAACTCTCACGATTTACAAATTCTCAGGGTAATTCATGATGTTGATCTATCAAATACTGCAAGATTAGCCCCTATAGCTATGTCCTGGCACTTGTAAATAGCATTCCTCTGCTGAAAGTGAGGGTTATTATAAAATTGGGACATAAGTTCTCTTCCTTAAAAGGAAAAAATAAAAAATGCCCTTGGCACTGCCCCTCAGCCCAGGATAGTCCATCCCAGCTTCTCCCCTGGATGCATGATATTGCACTTGCAGCATCACTTTCGTTAAGGAAAATGACCTCTGCCTTCTGCTAATTAACTGCAAAGCTGGCTCCCGGTTACCCTGCCCTAGAGGTTTCATCAGAGATTTTGTAGAATATAAAAAAGACAGAAACATAAGTAGCCCGGAAAATCAAGGGTTTGCTTCCCACTTTTCCACTGAGCCTGTTGCCCAATAGCTGGTATCAGCAGAAGAATGGAAAACCGCTACCTTAAAACATTAGGTTGCAGAAAATTATCCTTTCTCACTCAAGTTTATCAGGCAACCTTCCTTGTGATTTTCCATTTAGCTACTGGCACCTATGCAGTATCTGATTTATTGGGCTTCCAATGTGAGCTTGATTTTGTCTTTCCCCTTCCGATGGTATAAATTCAACTCTTCAACTTTTTGGATGATGTCATAAAAAATACATATGAAACGTGGGAAAATACTTCATATAGAGAAGTCTCATTCCTAACAAGATAAATTGGAGGGCATCTTTCACCCTCTTCTAAAAATGTACTGAAACTGGAATGGTATATGCTTTCTTCAAAAATATCCCAGTTACTGCACTCTGCGGTAGGAGAAAATTACAGATACAACTGGATATGAACCTTTAAAACTCCTCACAAACAAGAATAACTTCCAGTATCTAACTCAGATATTGAACAGCAGTGAGAGAAAACTCCATATAACTGAAATTCTTAGGTATTACACTAGAACAAAGTGCACAATCGATTAGTCCAGTCATTACATATATACTTCTATGAACGTAAAACTCGATTTCATGATGGCACCTTAACTATATGTTTCAACTTCTTAAGAATCTGACAATTGATCTTTTAAAGCTTCACCTTCCCCTAAAACGAACCATAAGAACACTACTTACCCGAGAAATTGCCCCAGAAAAGACATACGATTATCTTTTTTGTTTTTTAAGGCAATCACGTTTCCTGAGTGTTTTAAAAAGTCAATTTACTGATACCTGTTAATTTAAACAGAGAACTTGTCCCAAAAAAGTAGGACATGTTAGGGATAAGGTATATGCAGATGACAGTTCGAGTAAATTTATAGTGAATTCAACAATTTAAGCTAATTCAAGGAGTTCAGAGAGAGAGAGAGAGAGAGATAATACCTTGCCATTCATGGCCTTTAAAGCATTCTGAGCCTCAACCTCTGAATCGAATGTTACAAAACCAAAACCTTTGGGTCTTTGGGTTCTTGGGTCCTTAATTAGCCTCGCTAAAGAAACAAATTAAACAATCCCAAAATAAAAACCTGTCGATAAATTTCCACCCAAAAATAATTAAGAAGAAACAAAATTAGACCAAAAGTCGATGATAAAGAAAGCATACCTTCTGTAACTTCCCCAAATGGTGAAAACAATGTCTTCAGTTTTTCATTTGTGGTGAAAAAGGATAATCCTAAGCAGAAAAGGAAGAATAAAAAACAATGGCTCTGAATAAAACCCATTCGTGAGAGAGAGGAGAGAGAGAGAGAGAGTACTGCTAACGAAGAGCTGCGACTTCAATCTCTTAGCCATCTCAGTTGGTGTTCTTTCTGCAAGTGTTTACGATGAAGACAAGTACTTCGCATCTCAGTTTTAGTGCAAATCAATCTCGACTCTAAATAAAGGGCGCTTTTATATTTATAAACAAAAACTCTACTTCCGTAATTTTTTACATAATTATATTTTAAAATTGGACTATTTTTTTTTTTTTTGGATCGGTAAAATTAGACTATTTTTTTAAATGATGTTATATTTATAAATTACTTTATTAAAATATCCGTTTAAAAAATAATTGTATAGAAGGTGTGTGAAAAAATATAAATAATTATGTTTAGTATTCCCACACATCACACTTCTTTTAATTTATTTTCTTTTTTTCTATAACAAGTATGTGTTATATGAATGATAAGTTGAATAATTCAATTAGATTAGCAGGAATAATATAAAAAAATATATATAATGTGTGGTGTGGAAAGATGAGTAGCATAATCCAAAAAATATATCAGTCATTTTCCTAAAAAAATAGCTTAATAGCCACGCTAAATGCTTGAGATGATTTTAGAGCATTAGCATTAGATTCCCATAACCAACCTGTGAAAAAGCCTACTTCTTGTGCCAGAAAATTTCAACTTCCACAATATCTCAGTTTCCAGGAAGAGGAAGACAACATGCAACCTCAAGGAAGAAAAGAAAATACAATATGAGACAAAATGAAAAGAAGACTGTAAACATTCATTGGAGAAAAATAAGGATATTGGTCATTTATGAGTTGCTCTTCAGATGCTCCCTGAGTTGCTCTTCAGAGATGCTCCCTGATTTGCTCTTCATATGAATAATCATTCAGAACAAGAATTGCAATCCAGATTAAACTTAAATAATGAAAATGACATAGAAAGCAGAGTAATTGGAATTTCTCCAAGCAAAGGGCACGAAAGAAGTTGTCATACTTGAGAACTTGATAGAATAACTAGGAAGATCACAATGGGAAAAACTGAATTTATGGTTCTAAATTTCTACCCATATATACAATTAATACCAATAAAAATTAATAAACCACCACTGTCAACTTCTAGGAAAGCAATATTCAACAATGAACATCCAGATCAAGGGGCGGCTGCAGGTTTTCTTGCTAAAATTGGTGCTAATGTCTGAACAAGGGTGGTTGCACGCTAAGGAACCAACAGTGTAGAATCAAGCAGGGGAATTGACCCACGCAGCAACCACACACCAAAATCAAACAATCCAGAAACCAAGGCCATTGAAGTAATTGGAACCATACAGCAAGAACACTTTACAGCCCTATCCTATACAAAATAAGCCATATGTATCAATGCCACTGGATTCAACTACATATTACACAATCAATTCACATGAATACTGCTCAAATAGTCAAATCCCACGAAACCCATTACGCTAAAACATATCTGACACTAACAGATAAATTAACCAAAAAATGAAGAGGAGTAACAATTAGGATCAAAAGCTGGGATTCTCAAAATCGAGAGAAAACGAAAGCTGAGACCTTTGTTTCAGAGGGTTTCTTCATGCAGTATCGAATCTCTATATTGACCAAATGGTGAGAAAAAATAAGGGACTATGAATTATGAAATTTATATATTGACCAAATAATATTATGAAATATTCTCAGTCACACTTACCATGCGATAAATTTTTAATAATTGTCATTTAAATGATTGATAAACGAAACCACTTAAATTGGATTATATTAAATGTGATTGAGGATAATAAAATTTAAAATAACGTATAACGTCACGCTTTATTCTGGAGATGATGATCAGGATAATCTTCCCATTTATGTGTTGACAGGTGCCCTCGTCATTGGGTCCTCTAGATGGTGTCCATTCCAAAACAGGAGTTCGTTCCTGCATTCTCACGAACTCTTGGATCAGACTACAGGTATAACTATTCTTTTTTAGTATTTTTAAGCAAGCAAATATATCATTATAAGGAAAATAAGATAAACTCATTACAACAACCACAACAACTACAGTACGAAACTGGAAATCAGACTTTGGGACAAAAAACTTGATCTCCACTCATATCCTGCAAAGATGGCACTATCTTAAATGACGGGGTTTTACAGTTCGCATAGTTGTGCGAACTATGAAGCCACAATTGGAGGCGGTGGAAGCTAAAAGTGTACTGCAGTTTGTTGTTTTGAGATATTTTTTGAAGAGACCCGTATTTCTTTCCTCAAGATCATCTGTTAGAGAAAGTGGAAATATAGTAGGAAGACTGACATCAAATGGGCTGGATTGCGGCGGGCCAAGTTTCTTCACATGCGCCTATGATTGTGAGATAGGGTGGGACAGATCTGGAAGATCTTGAGGTGGAGAATCTACTGGTGCAGCATGTGTAGCCAACATATGCATTATGGTGCGGGACGGCCACAAGCGGAACAAGTAGCATGTGAGTGTCACACGCCAAGATTTTTGCCGTGGTTCCACTTTGTCCCTGTAGATCAGCGGATGCGGAGTTGCGTGGTGGTACGGGTGTCGATAATTGGTCGTCGGAGTTCAGTAGATGTAACAAAAATCGAGCTGGTGGAAATGAGAGAACAAATACTAGCATAAAAACTTATACACAGACTGGTATTAGAAAAGGAATGGAGAGGTCTTCTCTGGTGAAAACACTCGAAAATGATGAATAGATTTTTTAGAAAGAAGAGGGGAGTTTCTCTTTCTAGAGAAGAAACGGAAAGGATAGATATCACAGGCATAACTATTCAATCCAATAGAAACAATACGTTGTCATATTAATTATGCTTAATTAGAACTTACAAATTCATTCGAATTCTTCCTTCTCTGATTACAATGCTGCGTGCTTCTGCCTCTACTTGAACCTGATCAACATAAATAATCACAGCTTAATTAGTGTATTCAAAATATAATGAAATTGAAAGATTAATGTGAAAACATATCATGTTCTCGAAACTAAAATAAATAGAGATTTACATATTTTCGGCCCAAAAGTCTGTTGCATTTGGTACAAATGACATCCGCCACTGTTATATTCCTATGAACTCTCCGATAATGTATTGGATCGTCAATCAGTACGTTCACACTACATATCAAACATGCATTTCATAATCTTTAATTTCAAGATACAAAGAGTAAATATAATTGTAGCAGTACTGGATGAAGTTTGAAGAATATCTTACGCTTTATCGAAGGTACCGGTGGCGAAAGTCTGCAAAATGCATTTCCAACAATAAAAGTAACACAGAAACATTAATGTCATCTTCAATATATAATTAATGGCCAAAAGTAACATAATATTTTGAGCAAATGATTAAAAAAATTCATTTATCATTTGACGTCAAGTAGATCGATGGTGAAAATATATTTGTTAAAATATTACAAATACTATTTTACTCTGATCTTAATATTCAATAGTTTAAGAACAAACTCATGTATTTTGTAGTTCTTTTTGGGTTTTTTTTATCCCTTCTCTATATTGGCACTTATCATTTCTCATTGATAAGTACCAATTAATGGCAGTACGCGTAGCTCAAGTCTCCAAGAGCCCATATATGCAGTGGCGCTGCATGTCCAAGACTCCAAGTTCGTGATCATCTTGAATGCATAATTATAAACCAAAAGGCAGGTTGCAAGAACAATCAAATTCAACGCAAATAATCCAACAAATGGTTCAAGACTTCATGAAAGTCCGATTTCCAAAGAACTTTTTCCTATGTATATAACCCTAATATCCAAGAAAACCCCTGAAGAATTGAGAGAGAGAGAGAGAGAGAGAGAGAGAGAGTTGTTACCTTTAAAACTAGGTATTTTTTTAACGCAATGTGGGTATGGCATAAACGGCACAAGTAGAACTTCTCATCAAGAGTTTGGTCGTATTCAATAAGAAAGAGCCTTCCCATTTCGAACCTAATGAGTTGCTCAGAGCTCTGAAACTTCAAGTGTTCTGAAAAGTACTTAACGAAAATGTTGAAGCTGCAAACAGAAATGGGAAAAAACAAGAAAATTAAGGAAAAGAAATTCATACTTGTACGCTGAAAAGGTTGAAGCCAGAAATACAGAGGAAAAAAAGAACTCAAGATTTTGGTTGAGAACTATATATACCAGCCTATATTATTCAGAAGTGGTCTAGCACGTTCATGTAGAATTGCTCTTTCAAGAACAGAGCTGATCAGAGATTATTTTCGAGAAAACATGGTGAAGAATTAAAATATTGAATGAGTATATGATCCATTCCAGAACCCTGTGTAGAATTATGAAAAATAAATAGAAACGAAATTTGGCAATCTGGTGGCATTTCAGTGAGAGTATTTGTCTCACAAGTTGGTGATAGACAAAGAGAATTAGTGAATGAAATTGTGCACTAATGACCCCTATTTATTGGCCATCATGGACCGGTTGGCAAATGACACAACTATTGATAACTCAATGGTTGGCAAATAATACAACCTTAAGAAGTGACACAACATTTTGACTAAATCAAAAGTTTCAGTCTTTTAACACTTCATTAGTCACACAACCTTTTGACTAAATCAAAAGGTTGTGTCTCTTGACACTTTCTTAACCATCACCCTCATGAGAACGATCACCATGGAGAGGTTGTCATTTCAAAGGGTACTTCGTTTGGTGATTACACCCCTTAGAATTACATTTCCCACTTGATCACACAAAACGATTATGATCCAGTTGAGTATTTTACCTTGTACCAATATGAGCTTTCCACTACTGAACTCTCATCTACATACTCTTGCAGATCGGCATCAGAGTATGACAAGCCTCTAAATGCACACGTTTTTGTCATTACCTTATCTGACCACACCCTTTATCATTTGTGCTCCCATTGATCACATATTAGGGGTGACTTCATTTCATTAAAACAAAAATTAGTGAACGACATCAATTCTCGTGATTGGATCAATAATCAATATCTCTGTCAAATTGACGATTTCAGCCTAATACATAACATATGTATCGACCTGCACTGAATTTTCGTTAAGTACTTCCTCTAGAGGCTATTCTTGAGGTTTTCCCTAATCACCTAATCAGCGACTTTGCAAATGATTAACCGTTTACTTGGGTAATCAAATTACATTTCATTAAAACTTTAGTGAATGACATTGAATTTTTATTAAGTACTTTCTCTCCTGAGTCTTTCCTTAATCACCTTATCAGTGACTTTACCATGATTAACCTTTTACTTAGTTAATCAACTTGCACTGAAATTTTATCAAGTACTCACCCTAAGGCCATTACTGAGATCTTTCTTGATCACCTTATCAGTGATTTTACAAATGACCAAAATTTTCATTTGGGTATTACCATAACTCCAATTTACTAGGCGTCCTCTAAATTTCCTGAGTTATGCATGTCGACCATGAGATTGCTTCACCTAGGTTTCTCTCAATCCCATTCTAGTCATATGTTCTTTGAATTTCTCCAGAGATAAACCTTTGGTCATTGGATATGCTACCATCTCGGTCGAAGAAATAAAATTAACCTTAATCTCAACTCTTTCCACTATATCTAAAATATAGTGATAATGCATATCAATGTGTTTTCCTTCGAACTTTGTGTTCCACTTTTTTCAATGAGATGACATACTGATTATCACAAAACACATTGATTGGTTCTGTGGATGTACCCAAATTCAAGTTTTTAACAAAGCGTTTTATCCACACCGCATTACTCACTGTAGTACTACAAGCAATATATTCTGCTTTCATAGTAGACTTAGCAACATAGCCTTGTTTCTTACTTAATCAAGAAACTGTTGTTCCACCAAATAGAAATATATATTCAGTTGTAGATTTTGTATCATCTACATCACTTCCAAAATCAGTATCACTATAGCCAATTAACTCTAGATTACTGTTCTTAAAGCACAATCTTAAATTTTTGGTACCTTATAAATATCTTAATATACGCTTCACTGCTTGCCAATGTTCCTTACTTGGATTGGATTGATATCTGCCTATCAATCCTACTGCATGACAAATATATGGTTTGATACTTGTCATTGCATACATGAGACTTCCTCTAGCTTGAGCATAGGAAATTTTAAGCATTTCGTTTATTTTCTTCTCATCTTTTGGGCACATACTTTTATTTAAAATATGACCTTTGCAAACATGCATGCTTAAAAATTTACAATCTTCCATACCAAATATTTTAAGCATTTTTTCTAGATATTTTTCTTGATCTAAATACAATAGATTTAAATTTCTATCTCTAGAAATTCTTCACCCATGTCTTTTATTTCAAATTTAGATTTCAAGAATTCTTTTGTTTCATTCATCATATCTAGACAATTATCTGCCAATAATATATCATCAACATACAATGATAATAATGTTAATTTATTATCATTTTTTTATATATATATACATAATAATCTAGTGGACTCATTTCATATCTCATTTCTAAAATGGCTTGGTGAAACTTTAAGTACCACTGTCTTGAAGATTGCTTGAGTCCATACAGTGATTTCCTTAACTCGTAGACTTTCTCTTCATGTCCTTTAATTTGAAATCATTCTGATTGAATCATAAAGATATCCTCTTTTAATTCACCATTGAGAAAAACTATTTTTACATCTAACTAATGTAATTCCAAATTCATTCTGGCAACAATAAACATAATGATCCTTACGGATGTGAACTTTGCCACAGGCGAATATATATCCACAAAGTCTACACTTGATTGTTGAGTATATCCCTTGGCCACTAACCTTGCTTTTGTACCTTTCCAAACTATCATCAACTTTAAATTTTCTTCTAAGAACCCATTTACAACTAATAGCTTATAGATCTTTTGGAAGATCTGTTAACTCCCAAATATTATTTTTGTTTATTAATTCTATTTTATCTTTCATGGTCTCAAGTCATTTATCTGAATCAATACTATTGATCACCTTAGAAAAATTTTCAGGATCATTTTCTAAATTTTTCAAACTGGTATTTAGTGCATAATGATCTTGAAATAATATTGATGATCGTCTAGTTCTTTTACTCCAACATCAATACTTGAAGATTGATTTTCATCTGACTTTCTTTTATTTTTATTATTCTATATTTGAATAATATCAAAATTTTCACTGTTAGACTCTGTGGGGATCTGTTGATTCTCTAAATCATTTAATAAATCTATATGATCAACATGAGTAATAAGGTTCGTATTTTCAAAGAAAATGGCATCCCTACTTTCTATCAATCCCCTTTCAGAATGATAAAATCTGTAACCACTTTCGTTTTCTACATACCCAATAAACCTGCATTCTCAACCTTTACTTTTTAATTTATCCCTTAGTGGCTTTGGGATAAGCACTTATATCTTACAATCCCACACTTTGAGCTTGCTTAAGTCTGATTTATGTCCCGTCCATAACTCGTAAGATGTAAGAGGTTTTGCTTTACTTTCAACTCTATTTAATATATATAGCAGTCAATAATGCTTCACCCCAAAAATATGTTGGTAGATTAGCATATGCCATCATCAATCGCACCATATCCAATAAAGTTATATTTCTCCTTTCTACAATGCCATTCTGTTGAGATTTATACGATATAGTATAAATTTGTCTTATACCATTCAATTTGCAGAAATTATCCAAAACTTCAAATTCCTATCCTCTATCACTATTCAAACTTTTAATGGGCCTACCCAACTGGGTTTCTATTTCTAATTTAAATTTTTTAAATTTCTCAATTAACTCAGATCTATATTTGAGTAAATAGATATACCCATATCTTAAATAGTCATCAATGAAAATAATAAAGTACTCCATTCCTTAATGGGTTTTAGTTTCAAAAGGTTCACAAACATCAAAATATATAATTTATAGTAAATCTGTAGATTTTCAACTTTTTAAAAAATTTTGAGAAAGATTTACTACTCATTTTTCCTTTGATACATGATTTATATATATCAAAATTATCTGTATTTATTTGTAGTATTAATCCACTTTTACACATTATGATCATCTTATTTTTAGTTATATGGCATAATCTTAAATGTTATAAATATGCACAATCTGTAGATATATTCAAATAATTAGAAATAGGTATTTTATTAATATCAACATTCAATACATACATATCGTGATTTTTCACGCATTTTAGTAACACATTACCCTTACTTATTACAACGGTTCCAGACTTAAACTCAACTGTGTAGGCTTTCTGATCTAATATAGATACTGACACTAAATTCCTACGCATACTAGATACATATAATACATCACTAAGTAAAATAACAGAACCATTCACTTTAAATTTACATGTACCTTGCCCTAAGACATCGCATTATGTGTTCTTGCTCATATACACTATGTGCTCTCTTGTTTGTTTATCTTCAAGTTTGACAAGTATATCTTTGTTCCTGCATATATGTCTTGTTGCTGCAGGGTTAACCCACCATGAATCTGACACTGGTTCCACTAGCATTACTTTTGAGACTATCATCACAATTTTCTTGCTTTTTTGTGCTTTTTCATTATTAGGATATTGTGATTTGTAATACTCATTCTTTCCACACTTAAAACAATTTCCAATAAATGGTTTATTTTTCAACAATTTCTTTTTCTTAAACCATTTTGGCTTCATCTTGTTCTGTGTAGAACGCTTGTCTTAAGCCATCAATAAATTGGATGATTCACTATCTTTATTCATTCTCCTTCAACTACTAAAAGTACGCGATGTTATTATTATTTTATTTTCACTGTGTGTTAAAGAAGTAACAATGTGATCCCAATATAAAGGAAGACTATTTAGTATGGTTGCAACTTGCATTTTATCAGCAAGAGGATGACCAGCATCAAGTAATTCTTTTGAAATTAACTCCATTTGAAGTATATGATCGCTAATGTCTTCATTCTCTTCCATACAAGTTTGGTTATACTTATCCAATAATAACTGTATATAAGTATCCGACCTTAAATCATATTTTGCCTCAACTGCATCCAAAATTTCTTTAGCAGTTTTATAGTTTTCAAATAAAGGAATAATGTGATCATTCATACAATACAAAATTAAAACTTTTGCCCATGCATTGTGTTCTTCCCATTTATCTTCACTTGAAATAGTACTTCCACTTTCATTTGTGCCATTTTCTACAATTTATGATGGCTTTGGTGTTGTTAATGTATATCAGGTTTTTTTATGGGTTAGAAGAAAAGTTATATGCCTTTTCCAGGCTCGAAAATTTCTTCCATATAGTTTTTCTATCCCCGAGGGATCAATACTTTTCTTCGGTGTCATGAATAATAAACCTTAAAAATTAACAACAAGAAGAATGTAGAAATAATAAATGTGTACCATTTAAATAAAATTAAAAATTAAAAATTAAAATTATTACGAATTTAATAGTAATAATAACTCTTGGATTTAATTCAAGGTGGCAACCTTGAAATTATCATATTATATTTTAAATAAGGAGAATAATGAAAGTGACACTTGATAGAGAATATCCAAGACCTTTCCTTGATATTTCACTTTTTCAAAGAATTTATGGTGACAATTTTGACCAATATGTGCTTTGAATTGTTTTGGCACAAAATTTGGAGCATAATGGCTTTTGAACAGACCACATCGGGCTTGAAATGATCTCGAACGGCCTGAAAAAGTAAATCTGTCACGAACCGGTTCAGAAAATCGAGTAAACCGGTTCAGCCGGTTCAGGAGAAAATCAGCAGTTGGCGGCTCGAAGATTGGGTCGAGGCTCTACTAGATGGGGGTGGAACGACGCCATTTGAAGCAAATTGTTGCTTCTCTTCAGTAGCCAAAACGATAATGTCGCTTGGCACTCCCTCGGGCAGAACGACTATGTCATTTAGCCCACTCAGATTTTGAATTTGATGACTGTTGGACGAAACGACACCTTTTCATCCAAGGTCGTCTCCTTCCTCGCACTGGGTACCGTCTGAGTTTGAAAACTCAGTGTTTTCACTTTCGTCTGGCAATATGGTCATCGGCGTTGAAGATTGCAACGTGCTCCCGAGGTCCACGAAGTTCGACAGCGGTGATGAATTCTGGCGACCCCTCAAAATAGTGACATTGGGTGATGAAGAATTATAAAATGCATTATTTCTTTGTGTAAAAATATTCCAATAATTTTCTTCAAAATAATAGCAACTTACAAGATTTTGAGGATTCCTAGTATACTCTATGCCTCCCACTATGATTTGAAAAAGTTTCTTTCTTGGATTTGAAAGCCCCTGAAGATGATTATAATATGCAAGTGTGGTTTTCAAACCAAGCACTTATCTATTTATTGTCTTCACAATATGCAAGAAAATTTCCTCTGACATGACCATGCTTTGATACCACTGTAGAATTATGAAGAACAAATAGAAACGAAATTTGACAATATGGTAACACTTCTGTGAGGATATTTGTCCCACAAGTTGGTGATGGATAAAGAGAATTGAGTGAATGAAATTGTGCACTAATGACCCCTATTTATAGGCCATCATGCACCGGTTAGCAAATGGCACAACCATTAGTAACTCAATGGTTGACAAATGACACGACCTTAAGAAGTGACACAATCTTTTGACTAATTTAAAAAGTTGTATCTTTTAACACTTCACTAGTCACACACAACCTTTTGACTAAATCAAAAGGTTGTCTTTTAACACTTCACTAGTCATACACAACCTTCTGACTAAGTCAAAAGGTTGTGTCTCTTGACACTTCCTTAACCATCACCCCATGGGAGCCATCACCATGAAGAGATTGTCATTCCAAGGGGTACACCGTTTGATGATCATACCCCTTAAAATTACACCATGTGCTTTTGTTGTATCATGCAGAACAAGGCAAGAAGTTGAGCTAGATTCATAATAAGAACGAATCATTTTCTTATAAGTAATCTTCATCTAGATCTCTCTCTCTCTATATATATATATATAAGGACAAAATATCCAGGTCCAAGAACAGACGCAGCCCACCAGGCCACTATTAGGAGACAAGAGGAAAAGCAGGAAGGTAAGGGAGAAGAGTGTGTCAGGAGGAAGGAGGATAGTGTCAGGAGGTAAGGGGGCAATGTCAGGAGAAAGTGAGAAAGAGAGAGGTGGTCAGACACACAAAGCGATCGTCCCTCACCACTATCGAAGACTGTAAACAAGCATATTATAATGGATTTCTCCTCCCCAAACTCCAGTGGATGTAGGCATTATGCTGAAATATGTAAATCTTTGTCTCAATCTCTTTACTTTATCTGCATTTGTATTTTATACACCACCATGGATGTATGCATCGACACCTTACGACCACACCGGACCACTGCCAGAGGGACAAAATATCCAGCCTAAGACCAGGCCCAGCTCACAAGGCCACCACTAGGAGACAAGAGGAAAAGCAGGAAGGTAAGGCAGAAGAGTGTGTTCGGAGGCAAGGGGGACAGTGTATATAGACAAGGGGGTAGTGCCAGGAGAAAGTGGGAAATGGAGAGGGTGATCAAACATGCTAAGCAGACGTCTCTCACCACTACTAAGGTGCACGCAAGAAGAGGGTCATATAAAAAGCAAGCGGCTAGACAACTTCGATTAGACCTCTTCTTCAACCTCTCGAAGGGAGCTCCACCAAGGGGGTCTTATCCAGCAAATATACTCAAGATCTTCATTGTACAGTGAAAAATGAGAGGCTATGAGAGACTATAAACAAGCATATTATAATGGATTTCTCTTCCTCAAACTCCCGTGGATGTAGGCATTATGCCGAAGTACGTAAATCTTTGTGTCTCAATCTCTCTACTTTATCTGCATTTGTATTTTATACACCGCCATGGATGTATGCATCGACACCTTACGGCCACGCCGGACCACTGCCAGAGGGACAAAATATCCAGACCTAAGACCAGGCCCAGCTCACAATGCCACCACTAGGAGACAAGAGGAAAAGTAGGAAGGTAAGGGAGAAGAGTGTGTTAGGAGGCAAGGGGGACAGTGTATAGAGACAAGGGGCAGTGCCAGGAGAAAGTGGGAAAATGAGAGGGTGATCAGACATGCAAAGCAGACGTCTCTCACCACTACCAAGGTGCACGCAAGAAGAGGGTCAGATAAAAAGTAAGCAGCTAGACAACTTCGATTAGACCTCTTCTTCAACCTTTCAAAGGGAGCTCCACCAAGGGGGTCTTATCCAGCAAATATACTCAAGATCTTCATTGTACAGTGAAAAACGAGAGGTTATGAGAGACTGTAAACAAGCATATTATAATGGATTTCTTCTCCTCAAACTCCCGTGGATGTAGGCATTATGCCGAAGTACGTAAATCTTTGTGTCTCAATCTCTCTACTTTCCCTGCACTTATTTTCTACACACCGCCATGGATGTATGCACTAATGTTTCGCGACCACTGCCGGGGGCACCAAACCACACCGATCGAGGCCTGAAAAGGCATAGCGGGCCTGGAATGACTTTTTCTCCCCTTCCAGCCTGTTGTGCAATTTTTTACGCATCAACACAAAGAATGATATTTGTTTCTATGAAGCCACATCAATATCGCGTTTCCCCTTAAAAATATTATCATTTAAAATTAAAATATTTTTGAATTCTGGATTTGGAACCATTTATTATTTGCTAATTCAATTCAATTTTCTGAAAACAAGTCCATTTAATTATGTGTCCAATATATATATATATATAAAGACCATTCGATTCTCTGATTAAATAATAAATGTGATTAAAGCTAAATTAATTTACTTCGATTCAGTTTCGTTTGAACTGGGAGGAGGAAGAAAAAAAAGCTCGCATGCATCAAAAAGGCTCCGGCGCGAATAAAGATTCATAATGCATTCAACTCTGACCCCAAAAATACTCAACAACAACAAGAAATTAAGTTGGATTCACTAACATCGTGTACCGGCTCCCTTGTAGGAAGTACTGAGAGAAACAATTAATCTTAATCACCAAACAAAGAATAAGAAAATGGAGGGAAAAAACACAAAAGATGAAAAAGAGAGAAAGAACCAAGTGCAGTAATCTCATGTTCAATGAATTTTAAACGATGCCTACATATATAGAATCAGAGGATCGTGTTCTTGAACTCTCTAATTTGATAGCTAACATGATGTTCTCTGATCATGTTTTTAAATTGCAGCAACCAGCTGCTGCTGTTCATTCCAAAACAAGAGTTCTTTCCTGCTCGGAAACATTAATCATGGATCAGAACCCCCCACAAACAGCTAACTAGGAGTAAATTATAAATGCAGTGGCATAATTATGATCGATGTTGAGAACTTCTTACATAAAAATGAAAATTCTGCCTTGTACATTCATGAACGCGTCGGGTCGTTTAACGTAAACCTGGAAATAAAGAATCAGTTAGAAGATCATGATGATCTGTGCTCGCATCAAGAATTAAAAATTAAGAATTCTAAAGAAAAATGAAAATAATATATATGAGAGATTTACGAATTTAAAGCCTAGGTGCATGTTGCATCTGACACAAAAGACATCCGCCACTACTTTATTTGCATTCCTCCTGTGATGGGCTGGATCGTCAATCACCAGGTTGACACTGCATGCATGCATGTATATAAAAGAAAAAATCTTATAGATCGAGGTAGTCAGTTGTTCAAAATTCAATGTGCTAATTAAGAATTCTAAAAAAAAAATAAACCATTAGTTGTATTACTAGTGACGATCAACAAACATTAGTTGCACAAAATAAAGTTAGAATAATATCTTACGCTGCAAGAAAGATGCCTAAGGCATTGGAGAAAGCCTGCAAAATGCATTGCAAACAATTGTGAGATAGAAAAATGCTAGCTGTACTTAAAAAAACGTACAAAAAACTTAATTCTCCATGTGTCATCTGTTGATATGCTAAATATTATGAATTTGAAATTCAAAAGAAAAATGATAAAATGAGTTTTGTACCTAAATATCATTTCTCTAGCAATAATGATGACATGAAGATCAGTTCTTTACAAGGAGAAGAACTGATACCAAGAAGTGTGACCATTTTTTGTAAGCTAATGAGTACTGGATTATATCTGATATATGCAGTAATTCCTTAACAGAATTGTAAGCTATGCAGTCCCCAAAAGGACCTAAATATATATATTTAGGATTTTCCTAATTTAACACCATTACCGATTATTTCTTATACATGCTAACTGATACCATGAACATCTGTTGATAGGCAGTATCACCTGCTTTGGGCCTTCTTTGAATGAAAAGTTAATTAATTTAAATATTTTTGTATGTACACAGGAAGAGAACTAATTGATTTATAAACATCATAAAGAAAGCAGAACAAAAACAAAACAAGAAGATCAGTAAACTCTGTAGCAGGGCAAGACAATCACAGAAACTATATATACAGAAACTCTAGTCTCTCTCTCTCTCTCTCTCCCTCTATATATATATATAGTATAGCTAGAGCTCGATCTCCAAATACTTGGAAATTAAACTGCATGTTGTTAGAAAAGTACATAAAGAAAGTGAGATTTATCGATGGGGGCGGTGGATCTTTTGCACTGTTTGTGTGGAGGATGAATTAAGGACCTGAATGCCTGTGTGGATGGAAATGCAACGAACAGCAAAGTTTGTAATTTCGAAATAATATATAGTTGCAACTGTGATGCTTTTATTATCTCAACCAAAAAATCCGGGCCGTATATCTCCAAAACACATGCCAATAATTAAAGAATCAAATTCACCAGAAGATTCATAATACGCTTCCTAGTATGATTTCCTAGTTCCAACAACGTTTCTTTTAATTTTACGTGTAAAACTATCCAAGAAAACCCAAAAGATTTGGAAAGGTATTCAAATAGTGCAACAGCTAGGCTTCAAGATAACAGACACGTACTGGATCGCACACAGACAAAGAAGAGCATGCAAGAGAGCAAGAAAGAGAACAGTTGGGTCAGTTGTACCGTGGCAATGAAGTCCTCCTTCAATGCAATGTGGGTACAGCATGAACGGCACAAGTAGAACGTCTTGCCAGGAGCTTGATCGAATTCAATGAGAAAGAGCCTCCCCATTCCGAATTTGGTTGCTCAAGGAGCTCTGAAACTTCAAATGTTTTAAAATTAAAGTACTCCAAGAAAATGTTGCAGCTGCAAAATAAATTAACTAAAAACAATAAAAATGTTGAGCATTAATTTAGTAATGCGGAGAAGGGAAAATAAAGAAGCCGGAAAGACACGGCTGAAAGAGAATACATGATTATGGTTGAGAGATATACCAGTCTATGAAATTTAGGAGTGGGTATAGAGAGAGATTCAGGAGAAGAAGAAGAAAGAAGAAGAAGATGATGATTATATATAGCGCGCTATCAATCACGGGCAGTTGCCAAGAAGGACCTCGTTCATCAACCGTTTCAGCTAAATGCCAATGTCGCAGAAATTTAGGAAATGCTTGAAAAATGAGATGAGATGAGATGAGATGATAAATTTGTAAATGATAATAAAATAATTTATAAATAGTAGTGAAATGATTTGAATTATAATATTTTATGAGATTTTAAAAAATGAAAGAGAAAAAGTTAAATAAAAATATATAGTAAGATAATAATATTATTACAATATAGTTTTTTAATATTTTTTTATTTTAGAATTTGAAAATGTTGACTTATTTTTATGTTTTGTTTAAAAGTTTGGAAAAGTTAATAATTAGGTAATGATTAGATAAAAAAGTTAAAAATTTGAAATTCAAAAATATAAATTTAAGTAATTCGTGAGATGAAACTATCTCAATATCCAAACAATCCCTTAGAGCTTTGGTCGCCACGGTTGGCTAAAGTGTGCACCCAATTGCTGTTAATCTACTTCTCGTAGCTAATTTCTCAAAGTAAAGAAAATTTTTCCTCATTATCTCTTATTCTCTTCACCATACACCTATTTTTATTTTTATTCATTTTATTTTTTTCCATAACAGATGTGTGGGGTGAGGTATAAAAGATGATGAGTAGAAAAACTCTAAAATAAATTACTAATTATTTATCCACTGCCTTGTACAGCAAACACTTGCGATAGCAATGTTAAGATAAGTAGTTTTTATCTTTTGAGAAAGAGAAGCGATTTGTGAAAGTCTCGAATAGATAGTTTCAGGCAAGACTTTATAAAAATAAAAAAAAATAGAATTCATTTTAAAAAGTGTAAAAAAATCATTCTCTACAGTGAGATCCATTTTTTTAACAAATTGCCTACTCCGCTTGTTTATTTAGAATTTATACATAACATTACTCTTTGAAAATTAAATAAAGTGATTTTATAAAAATAAATTTAAATGAGGACGTAGTTTAATATAATATATTAGATTATAAAATTATTTTTATTATAAAATATCTTTAATAGATCACATGAATACACGCTACATGTGAGTTTATTTTTATCATGAGATCTATTTGTGAAAGTAACATTTGTCTCATCTTTTTATTTGATGCAACGGTATTTAATGATCATAGAGTGTTAATAATATTGTTAACAAGGAATCGAATTGGACTTTGAAATCAATTAATGCCCTGGTCTTCTTCAGATATTGAAGATTATTACCCTTAAATAAGAACTACGAATCTCCTGCTTGACTATATATCTTTCAATGTAGAATTTAGTACGCTTATAAATCTCTTCATGTCAAGATGACTCGTTCTTCTCTCTCTTTTTTTTTTTTACCCAAAAAACTACCCTAATTAACAAACCTGCTAATTTGAATTTGTCACTAATTTTGTCCCTAATTTGGCAGAAGAGCATGCTGCTTCAAACGAAACAATTTCAAATCATTCACTGATTAAGTTTTTCTATATCAATTTCAAACGCGACTCTTTCTTTTTTACTTCCGCTTATTTTTTTCAAACGTCTTATATATATGAAGGAAACCTTCTGTTTTACTGACGCGAAAATCATCAACTTTTTAAGAACTATATGATAACTTGTCGAGTTGAGACTAGAAGTATTAGTTAAGAGCAATGCTACTCTGCCGCCTGAGTAGCACCGCTCCAAATGACTGTTAGGTCAAATTAGTCTTTTTAAATTTTCTCATTTTAAAATATTTTTAAAAACTAAAAAATTATATATCAATACACTAATAGTCACTTTCTTAATTATTTGGTAAAGAAAAAAAAATTAAAATATATAAGGTGTCAAAATGAGGGGACAAATTGAGTGGGTAAAGTAGGATTTTTCATTAGTTAATGCATCAAAATGATAGCGTCTGCTATATGTATGTGTTAGGGGTGCTACCTACATGATAGGTCTTGGACCCACCCCGCCCTGCCCCATTGCTGAACCCAATGCCCAATTTTTTTTTGGGTCTATTATAATATAATTTAAATTATAAATTAAAATTTATACATTAAAAAATATATAAACTCATTAAAGTTGTATTTTGGATTGTCTTGACTCATAGACCAACCTTTATATAGGAGTTCTATGCAATATAATAGTCATACTTAAGCAATGTGAGACTTAACAATAAGTCTCACATGATTGCTTAAATATGACTATTATATTATGAATAAAACTTATCAATTACCTATATAAAAAAAAGGATGGTGGATCATATATTACTATGTGAACCAGTTCTCTGTGGTATTTCTTCATTCTTTCTCCTAAGTATCTGCATTTTCTTCCAACCATCGATCATTGCTTCCTTCTCTGAACTACCACATTATGATAATTAACACTCTAAACTACCTATTTTGCCACAAATTTGTAAAATTGAAGTTTAAGATGCAAACTGAAACCATGATTGCAATTCATAAGAGTGAAAAACTGTTCCCCCAAATATGATCCTGAAGTCCTAGATTGAAGCAAACGATTGTACATAGAATCAAGAAGATTTTCATCAAACTATAGATAAGCAAACACAAATGAAAAGCACAGTGATCATGACCAAATACACAGATAAGGTGCATTGAAATGATGATCAAGAATATTATATGGTACCCAATGTTGTCAACAAGACTCAACATAGTCTGCAAAATGCATAGCGAACTATGGCAAGACAAAAGGTGGATCTCTCCTGAGTCCTTTTCAAAATATGATTTTTATAGAGGATTATGTACGAGCAAAACATGAAAAGGGGTTCATACTTCATAGCTAAATGGAGTTGAAAATAAGAACAATAACAATTGCATTATAATTCACCAATTTTTAACTCAATAATAGGATGATTTATTTTGCAATTTTATACTTTTATATGCTATTCGGTCAAATATTATATTCATTTGTCCAATTCTGGCTATGGATTTTCGAAGTTGAATGCCGTCGCTGATAATACTTTTATTGCTGGTAATGAAAATAAACCTAATTTGGGTGTCAAGGTATTCTGAGAATATCTTACCATTATTCATTATTTTGTTATTACTTTTCATTTACTTTTTATTACTATTTAATATAATTCAATATTCTATCATTACTTTTTCATTACTTTTTTATTACTATTCACATAATGTTTCAAAATAACACACTATCCAAACACAACCTAAATTTCTATACCAATCCCTAGGCAACATTTGCTGTTCCTTTCTTTTTTAGTGGAAGGATCAAAATGCAAATATGTAGACCTAAAAGACTAAATTCTTGTTTGGTTACACAAATGAGATAATATAAGAAATTTATAAATAATAAGATAGCTAGGGTAAACCAGCGCACGAAATCGTGGGGCAACCATGGGGCTTATATATATATATATATATATATATAATGCCACGTCAGAAGTAAATGGAAAGAGGGAAAACTCAAATTTCAGAACAATTATCGCGTCTAGTCTAGGTGGAAGAAAAACTACGATTTTGGGTCTGCGATTTTGTTGAAAAAACTCAAATTGTTGCCCACAAAACTTGATTTATACTTCACTCCCAACTTAGATTCATCCCCTTTGATTTATACTGGAAGAAAGAAGAGAGATCGCCGTAGCTTCTTCCTTTTTCTTGATGTTGTCATGCTCTCACAATCAGATATTTAGGGAAAATATTTCTAATTTGAATGGTTTGTTTCTGTATATCTCTTTATGAGTTTGGTATTTATTTCTCTCTATCATCTTCCACTGCCTTATTAAACTCTAAATTGTTAAAAAAGGTTGGTAGTCAATACACCAAATTTGTGGTAGATCTATTCATCAATCATGGCATAACTTGTTTACTTTTGATGGATCAGTTGGTAGTGGTAAAGTAATGATCATTCTTATCAAAATCACCTAGCTCCTTGAGAAAAATTTCAATGATTTTGGGTTTTATCCAAACGGAGTGATAACTATGAGGTTGGCATATACAAACTACAGAGGCTCATGGTTGCCTTTGGAAATAAGGAAAGGAGGAACGTGGGTTTTGAGGGAGGTCTGAAAATAGGGTAAACTGCAATTTCGAGTCGTCTGAAGCGCTGGAAATGGTTGCCTCTAGCACTCTTGATTCTAAAATGAGAAAAATAGAGAAGACAGATGAGATAGAAACATGCGTTTTGACAAGTTGAATGAAATGTGGTTGTTTCATTCTTGTCACGTGAGACAATTTCTGACGGTTTCTCTAGTCAGTTACAAATAGCATTTTTATAAATGAAATAGGTTGAAACCATTTCAAAGCCTAGAATACAATTTTAAGGTGTGATATTTATAACAATCTACATGGCAGCTGTAAAGAAACACGAAGTATCATTGAACATGAAGTGCGAAAATGGGAAGGAAAAAAGGTTCCAGCCAAAATGGAATCCGAGATCTTGGTCTAGTAAGTTAGTAACACTGTCAGCTTTTTATTAAACACTGATGTGAATGAGACAGTTTTCACTCCTGAGCTGTTGGCATTTCAAGAACTTCCTTTCGGCAGCAACTTATAGCAGCAGCATGTAACTCGAAATAATTCCTAAACCATCCCAGGAGTCTTTAAAGACCCTTATCTCAACCTTTCTCGTTCTTTAAGCAATACTCGATTCATTCAGGCTTTTAGCGCCCTCTTGACCACAATCTTCACACCAACACTAATACCAACCCGTAACTAATAAGCCACACACCAAGAAATATCCCAACAAGAGCAAGTTTACCCCGAAACCGCGGTAAAGCCAAAACGACATTTTTTTCGTACACCTTACGCATTTGGAGAAATGAATTCAAGAAACCACATTCGCAATGGAATTGGACATATCACCAATATGGAAACAAAAATAAAAACTTTTCAAATTCAGTTTCTACCATACACAAACCCGATCGAGCAGATCCAACTTCACATACAAACCATAATCGAAGTAAGCAGAGGAAACTGAAACTAAAGAACATCCATCCACTAACCCTAATCCTAACCCTAGGCAAAGAGAAGCGTAAGCAGATCACCAGCCGTCAGCCAAATCTTCAAGAGCTTGTAAACTTGGTGACCGCCTTGGTCCCCTCAGAAACGGCGTGCTTGGCGAGCTCACCAGGCAACACGAGGCGCACTGCGGTCTGGATCTCCCGGGAGGTGATGGTGGGCTTCTTGTTGTACCTGGCGAGTCGAGAGGCCTCCTGGGCCAGCTTCTCGAAAATATCATTTATGAAGCTGTTCATGATCCCCATAGCCTTGCTGGAGATCCCGATGTCCGGGTGAACCTGCTTCAGAACCTTAAAGATGTAGATCTTGTAGGTCTCCACGCTCTTCTTGGTACGCTTCTTCTTCTTGTCGGCAGCGCCGGCACCACCTTCCTTCGGGAGCTTCTTCCCGGCCTTCGGCTTCTTCTCGGCTGGTGCCTTCTCCGCCACGGTGGATTTTTTCTCCTCGGCGGGCTTCTTCTCGGCTGGCTTCTTCTCAGCTTTGGGGGCCATCGGGAATTTCTAAGAAAGTAATTAAAGAGGAAAATATACGATAAATGGTAGTTAGAAGAGAATCTTTCACGATAAGGGTTTTGATGTAAGAAGAGGTGTTGGGAAAGAGTTTATATAGAGAGGCAAAGTGGATTGGCATTGGATAATGGAGCTTTCACGCGGATTGATGATGTGGATTGTTTATGGACCGTTGATGATTTTCAAGCGGACTAGTAAATCGACAGTTGAGATGTTTTAGCTCGCGAAATTTAGATCCGTGACGTGTTTGGCTCGCGCGGTAACTTTATTTTATTTTATTTTTCGTTGATTTTGGCTCGCGCGGTACCGTTTGAAAATGAGGAAGCGCCTAGTTTCGTCTTTCGGTGAAATTACGTCAATGTCGTTGAAGTAACCCAAATATTTGGAAGATGAGAAATTTACGTACAAATTTCATATAATGATATTTCTATACCGATATAATTTAATGTAATATATAAATTTTATAATAAAATAAAAGTTTACGAATAATATGAAAACATATAATATGCAGACCTTCTTATATAAAATTTATGTGTAAACTAGTTTTTTTTTTTTTTTTTTTGTGATATCCATGGCATATTTTTATATCAGATCTGCCTTGGGAAAAAAATCGTGGACATGCAACACATTTTGTTCACTTAACAAAATGCTGTCCAAAATTTTGGGCTTTTGCCTTTATTATTATTATTATTTTTTTGAGTTTTCATTTTTTATTTATATTTCTTCAAAAGGAGAATTGGTATTTTTAAAAATATTTATGGAATTTTATATATTTTTAAATTTGAAACTCTTTTTCATTGCATAATAGCATGCATATATATAACGTACCATATCAATATCTCTTTTTAAGTTAGTTAATATAAATTTGACAAAC
Source organism: Cyclocarya paliurus (assembly GCA_029856935.1). Taxonomy (NCBI): domain Eukaryota; kingdom Viridiplantae; phylum Streptophyta; class Magnoliopsida; order Fagales; family Juglandaceae; genus Cyclocarya; species Cyclocarya paliurus. The sequence continues at coordinate 19,107,282 of CM056956.1, read as the reverse complement.
AGAACTTATTGATAAAATTGTCCAACCAATGAAGTATAAAATTAAAATAACAAACATAATCAATAAAATAATACACTTGTAAAATTTAGAGACTATTTTAATACTTAAACCAAGATTATAATCAAAATTCCGAATCTATTTTCACAGCTTAAGAGATAGGAGGAGGATTCTTCGCTAGATTGACCAACATCTTCAACCTTTCCCTTCCTCTATTTCTATAATTGTAAGGGAGATCAGCTTAACGTAGGACTCATGAAGTAGTCTACCAAATAAATTTATATATTCTTTTCTTTATTTCTATTTTCTGTACTTATTGTTGTTCATGACATTGATGAATTTCTTCAAGCAATGCAACCCCATCTAGACACCACCATGGATAATTTGACCATACTATTAGCATTCATCCTGCTGTGCAAAATACACGTACACCAATAATGACAAACTAAAGTAAAAGTAAATATGATCAATCACACAATACACAATATATGTGGTTCGGTAAATTGTCTACGTCTCTAAAGGTGTATAAATTTTATTAACTAAATGAGATTACAATCACTCAATCTCAACTCACACTCTCTAAGGCATTTTGCTCTCTCACACAATATGCACTCATTTGATAATTGTTTTCTCTCAAAATATGCAAAAAGTCGTACAAAACAAATCAAATATAACATATATATAGCAAACGGCGCTGAAAACCCTAATCTGGCAAAAATTGCATTCTTCGCTCAAGCCTGGTCTCGAACTGATCTTAGCAACCTCAGTTAACTTTCCTAGGCTTTCACGAGGATCGGCAAAGCTGACTCATTTTAGCTTCCTCACATGTTTTGCGTTATCAAGCCTGTCTTTTTGCACTCTTATATTTTCTTGCACATTAGTGGACCCTGATGTTAAATACAAAGTGTTAGATTTCTTACCATGCGCTAAGACCAGTACACCCTTAGTGATCTTCCAAGCTCCTCCAGAGAACGCTACTGCATAACCGCTATCATCAAACTGTCCTATAGAGATCAGATGTTTCTTCAGATCTAGAACGTGTTTGACTTGTTGTAAAGTCCAAACGCCCTTGTTTGGATGTGTGATATGCACATCACCCACTCCCACTGCATCCAGTGTCTCTCCATCAGTCGCATACATCTTTTCAAAATCACCAGCAACATAATTCTGCATGATTTCTCTATATGAAGTGTTGTGGAACAAAACCCCTGAATCCAACACCCAATCATCAATCGGATTGTGCACTGCAAGAAGTAAGACATCATGAATTTCTTCTACCACTACATTCACCGCATCATCATTAACACTTTCTTGATTCTTGGAGCTTTTCTTAATGTGGCCTAACTTGCCACAACTCCAACATGTGATCTGCTGCCTAGATCTCGTCTTGCTCTTCCCCCTATTATTGGAGCTTGACCCGTCATGTCCTCTGCCCCGATTATCAACATTCAGGGCTGATCCTGAACCTGAGAACTCGCCCGAGTATCTTCTACATACCTCTTTAGCAAGGGTCATGTCACGTACGTCATTGTAGTTTAGTTTTATTTTGTTGGCTGAACTACTCACATCCATCCTCATGGTTTCCCAACTATTTGGCAGCGATGCCAATAGAATCAATGCTCTGATCTCATCATCAAACTCAAGTTCTACAGAATATAATTGATTTGTGATCGTATTGAATTCATTCAAGTGTTAAGGCCACAGACATACCTTCTGACATCTTCAGATTAAACAATTTCTTCATCAAGTACATTTTGTTATTTGTCGACGGCTTTTCATACATACCTAACAAAGTCGCCATGAGATTCATCGTGGTTATCTCCTTACTAGCATTGTGTGCCATTGTTCTGGCCAAGGTTAGCCGAACAATTCTCATAACATGTCGATCTAACAGGGTCCACTCAGCATCATTCATACTCTCTGGCTCCTTTCCCAACAATGGAAGATGGAGTCTCATCCCATAGAGATCATCATCGATCTGCATATTCCAGTACCCAAAATCAATGCCATCAAGCTTCTCAATCATAGGTGCTTTCACTTTATCTCTAGCCATCATTCTCCTTCAGATTCAGCCTTGGCTCCTAATACCAGTTGTTGTGCAAAATACACACACACCAACAATCACAAACTAAAGTAAAAGCAAGCACGATCAATCACACGACACACAATATACGTGGTTCGGTAAATTGCCTACGTCCATAGAGTTGCAGAATTCTTATTAACCGAAAGAGATTACAATCATTTAATCTTAACTTACACTCTCTAGGGCTTTTTACTATCTCACACAATATGCACTCATTTGACAATTGTTATCTATCAAAATATATTGAAAGTCGTACAAAACAAGTTAAATATGACATATATATAACGAACGGTGATGGAAACCCTAATTTGACAAAAACAGCGTTCTTCGCACAAGCAGCGTGTCGAGTGCGCATTGAGTGAATAGTCAATTAACATTGGCTTGAACGAGGGTCGAGTGAACACTAGGGTTTGTGACTAGCTCAAACCCACTGTCGCATGGGACTAAAGCGAATTCACGGGTTGAGTTTCGCTCAAGTGCATGTAGAGCAAACACTCTATTTCTCAATTTTCAACTCCAAAACTAGTCTCCACATACACCCCAACACATCCTTAGTTGAAAAAAATACCGATAAGTATAATTTTAACATGTGTATTTAGCTCATGCCAACTTCCTATTATTGTTTATTATACTTTCATGGCAGACAATAAAAGCAAAAATAAATAAATAAGAATATACTAACAATCAAAAAATAAGAAAACTAGAGAAGAAATTGAGTGGAGGCTGTTTTGCACCTACTGAGGGGGCCTCCACCTTCATTTGAGATGGAATTCATGACTCCCTCTCAAGGTAGAAAAAAGTCACCTTATAGTAAGGGTTGTTTATGAGAGGGATTATTATTTGTTAAACAAGGGTAGAGAGTTCGAACATGATTCTCTCATTTGGAGACCAAGCCTTAAGTTATATGGTTCAAAGAACTTGGCTCTTTCTACCACTTTATTGGGTGGTTGCAAATGTCTCTTCTTTTTTTCTTTTTTTTATAGACCTAGTTAAGCAGGCATGTGCAAGGCACGTGCTTGATTCTTCTAAAAGCAATGCATGTGCGATATTTATCTAAAGAAAAGTAGAATACTCTAGCTTAAAATTTGTATGGTTTATTAGAGGGGGAAGGGCTTCCCATGCCACCCCGTCCTATACTTTTTATCTATAACTTCTGAACTCTTATATTATTTATATAAAGAGCTGCAACAACATATGCCGGTTTAATTTGAAGTAAGTTTTCTAGTAATTTTATTAACTAGCTACAATCCATATAACCACCACAATCACAACCATCTAATAATTCGCTATCTAAGTAAAGAATATTAGGGCTTTTATTAGATTTCATAAAGAATGATTTGTGGGAGACACAATATTCAAACATGTCCCCAGTTCATTGAGCTCATAATTATGCAATGAGAAGTGTAAGTCAAACAAACAATGCTAATGATTTTTGCAGTCAAGAAAAGCTCTTCCATTCCATCAAACCTACAAATGATAGGAAAAAAAAAGTACAAGGTAGCATTATTCCAACCACACTATCTACTCTTTTAAGTTCCATCATAACTTAGAGTCTCTTTTTATTAAGGGATGGTCAAAAGGAGAGTGAAAGTGTAATATTGCCTTCAATAGTTTGTGTAAACAACAACTGCACTACATAATCCATACAATAGTGGAAGATGAAACTACAATTTGTGCAATACTAGTATAATCCAAGCAAGAAGATATAACTGTAAAAGTGAAAAGTCAGACCACAAACACAAGTAAGAAAACACACGAGAGAGTGGCTACATATTCTATAGAAATTACTTTCACTATGAGAAAAATGCTTATTTGTGGTTAGTTATGTATTACAAAAATGAATATTTTCTACCAAAATAAATCAATTCTCACTGCAAATTATAGTCATTATCGTCATAGATACTTGTTTCCTTAAGTGTTATGGGTATATTTTAGTGTGTATTGGTAAATGACTTCATTTGGTTTATCTAAATTTTTTCAACCAAGTATCTAGTTGTTTGCAGTACTAGAAGCTTGGTTATGGGATAGTGGAATTCGTACAATTCACATAAGCATCCTAACTATATACTAACATACTTGAGGTTCATATGAGGTTCTAATTATGATAATGATAAAATCTTTTTATGGACAATTGTATTGAAAATGCGCAGAAACTCCATGACAGGGTAACTCAAATGGCAATATTGGTAATCGTGTGTTATAGCCATAAGTTATTGCTCTTTTCTCGATGTCACCATTCTTTTCCTGAGCCGGGTTGCAAAATGCTTTCACCATTAACCATTGAATTTCTAATATATAAATTCCTTCATTTTCTACTATTGTATAGAGATGAACTCACAAGAACATGGAAATATGTTCTTCACGACCCTCCTAACTCAAGACCCTAATATTGACAACACTTTCTTGAATCAAATTCAACACAGTCCAATGTTGGTGAAAGACTCTCCACCCCCACACCTAATGGAGGTTTTTACTATAAAAAAATCCAATAGGGGTGCCAACTTCACCCAATTGGAAGATAAACTATTTGTGTCAACATGGTTACATACTTCAATAGATGTAAAACAAGGGACCGATTAAAAGCATGCCAAACTTTGGGAGAAAATTTCTTTATTCTTCAATTAGTATAAACAAAGTACAACGAAGCAGATCGTTGGATCTTTAATGCATCGATGGTCGGCAAATCAAAACGTGACCAATAAATTCTTTGCGAAACTAGCCCAATTCATCCATCCACTAAATTTAAGTTTTTATACATATTGTTTTATTATATTTTTGGATAAATACACACTAAACATTTTATTCTTGTTTTTATCTTGCAAATTTGAGAAAACGAAGCTCATGTACCAATCATTGGAGAAAAATTAATTTCCATTCGAGGATTGTTGGCACCTGTTGAAAGACCAACCAAAATAGATTTAGTGTTGCTCCAAGGATGGTCCAAAACGAAAATCCACGATGTCGTCGATCCCAACTCATACCTTTGTTGCCGTCGATTCAGGATGCCATATACTTTTCTTGAGGAGTCACGTGATCAAGAGAAATAGTTTTTTTCTCTTAAGGAGCAAACAAATGCATTATGATCAAGAGAGGAAGAAGATGAAAATACAATAGGAGGAGGAGAGGTTGTGGTTGGAAGCGAACAAACTTGAATTTGACCGATTTAAAGCGGAGGATAAAGTGGAGAGAGAATGGTTGGAAAGGGAGGAGTGAATCATATTGATGGACGTCACTGGCTTACCTGAAATGCAATACACATATTTCCAACAACGTTAAATGAAAATTGTGGCAAAACGTAATAGGGTGGAGCAGTGACACTTTGTTATTTTGTTGGTCAATTTGTTGTAACTAAGTTAATCATTGTGACACATTTCACTAATGACAAGCATTGGCTAATTTGTAAATTAGATAAAATGGTTTTTTCTTTGTCTTTTGAGGATGTTGTTGGAATGTTGGACAATGTTTCTTACGTTTGATACATGTAATTATACTTGGTTTTGGATGCTGCAAGACCAAAACAAGGTGAAAAAAAATGAAAGCCCTTCTTTTAAGTTCCTTCCAGATATAAGGATTACATACTTGGCTCAACATTATTAGAAAACAATCGAATTGAGGGTTCGGAGGAGAATTGGCTCTGTAGTTGGATCATTTGAGTTTGGAAAAGATCAGTGGCACACCAAGATACCTAACCGGAAGACAACTTGCATTATCCTCATATATGTTGTATGAGGATAATGTTTGTAACACAATAATTTAATGTTTCAATAGAATAGATATTACATATTATAATTTGATACAACATATATTACATAGGAATGGAAACTACAAGGACCTTGTGAAATAGATATTACACTTATCTAACACTAGCTCCAGACATTTCTAAGTATGACTATATAATTGATATTGATGCTTAATTAGGTCAAATTGGAGCTGAAAATGAGTTGAATTGTCTCTAATTTGATGATGATGTTGAATGAACTCAATAAGTTCAGTTGTATGATTGTCCGACAGTTTAGGAGGTCTATCATTAACTTGTTCATACTCGAAGTCGTGAACATGATATCATCTCGCTCGTCTTTGATAATCATGTTATGTAAAATTACACATGTTTCCATAAATTTTTTAAGATCACTGATTTTGAACCTTCGCACGGGTCCACGAACTATTACAAAGCATTATTGAAGAACCCCAAATGCACACTCTATATCCTTTCTTGCAGATTCATGTGCTACTGTAATATATTTCTCTTTTTGCCCTTATAGGGATGTAATTGTCTTAACAAATGTTGACCATTTTGGATAAATACAATCGACAAGGTAGTACCTGATAGTATACTCATTACTGTTAATTGAGTAATTGATTGGAGGAGTATGCCCTTGATATCATAGTGAAAATAAAAGATCTCTTTAGCACATTGATATTATTATGAGAGTCAGGTAATTAAAAAAAAAAAAACATACAATGTCCAAAGATCATATGATGCCATTACATTTAAGATAATAGTTGGTTCACGATTATGATTGGAGTACATACATTTCCACGCAATCTGACAATTTTTTTACTTCCAATGCATGCAATTAATGCTCCCTAACATCTTAGAGAATCTACGTTGTTCACCAACTAAGAGTACTTGAGTAATATTATTGGTATTGGAGACCTTAAATATTCATTGGGAAAAATATTTACAATGACAGTCACAAATTTTTTCAAGCTCTCCATTTCGGTGCTTTCTCCAATCTGTATGTATTAATCTATGTGATTGACAGTAACTCCATGCGCAAACATTCTAAGTGCAACAATTATCTTTTGCAGGGAAGATAGACCAAGTCTTTTAGCATTATCTTTTATTTGGATGAAGTAAGACTCGTAAGCCTCTACCTCATGCTGAATGTGAAGAAAAAGTTCACAACCCATACAGAATCTTATTTGAAATAGATTTGAGCGATATATTAGTAATTCTGTAAAATAGTCGCGAAATAACTGTTCTTGCCCTTCTAAATGATCATGCCAAATGTATTTACAATGTTGAGGAGTACTACCACAATGAGATGTTGATTTAAGTAAAGCATCAATTTGCGAAAGAAACAATGAGTCATTTAAGAAGTGAGTGGAGAATGAGACCAAGATGAGAGTTTTCTCTTAATCTAAAATGAAACTTAGGTTGCTCTAAATGTCAATGAAAGAGCAAATGATCTTATTTACACACCAAAATATTACTATTTGAAAATATGTCTGTAAGGAAAAAGACAAAAATATTATCATTTAAAATTTAATTGCTACAAAATAATACCATTGAAAAAGTTAAATTTTGAGGAAAATTTATATTATTGTTAAAATCATAATAATTTTGAAAATTTGATCATACCGGCAAAAAAATAATTTTCAACAACATGTTAAAAATATTCACTAGAGAGTAATATTTCAAAACAGAAAGAAAAAGATAAAAGAGTGAACAATTATGATTGTAAAGAGAAGTGAGAGAAAAATAATAAAGAAAGATGGGGAAAGATTATTTTCATATAATAGAAAAAAAATAGTGAGTGAGATATAAGATGATTTTGAAAGATAAGTAAAATTTCAAAAAATATAATTTTTAGCCAAAATTTAAAAAAGATTTTGGAAAACGGGATGTGGTCTGTGGATGCTCTTACTCAACTTAGAGCATTCCCAATGACTTATGTATAATACAAAATATGTAAATTATTTGAAGAATTATTCATAAAATGAGTTCTATCCGATTATGTAAAAGAACATGTAAAATACAAATTGTTACAGTAACCCAATACATGTAGCGGGTACTGTTCATCCCTCAAACAATTATTATTATTATTTATACTTCATTTACTCCCTTATTTTCTTAAATTTTTTCATTTCAATACAAATTCTTTTTATTGTTCATCATTTAAAACACCTATATTTTATTTTTTTCTAAAAAATATCTTGAAAATATTATTTATCCAATTTTTCATATTTTGATTTTTTTTTGGCTGATATATTTTTATTTTGTTTGTATAGGATTGAATTATATTACATTATATATAATAATATATTGCAAATATATAAAAAAAAGGATATTACAAATTTATTGGTAGAAAATAAATGTTTAAAAAAAATAAAAAATGTTATTTAAATGATATGAAGAAAAATAGATAAATTGATATTTTATATATTTTAAAAGTTAGTATGTAAAATAATAAAAATAAATTTTGATAATATATTTTAAAAGATACGGTGGAAATGCTCTTAGCTCAATCTCGATCCATTTATATTAAGATAGGGCTATAGTTTCCCATCAATTAATCGGTGTGCCTGCCACATATTCTTTTCTACCAGGCCCGTGCCGAGTCCAGGTCCGTGGCCCATGCCGTGAGGCTGTCTCAGGCTCTAGCCGGGCCTGTGTCTATCAATCATGGAACCTCCAACGCCAATGCTTTCTGAAATGTATAGGGCCCCAAACCCGGATACTTTCGCAAAACAAAACCACCATAACCTGAACCCTAGCCTATTTGTCTTGTATCCTCACTCCCGAGTCCCACCCTCAACCTCAAGCTCTCAGACGCGGCCGTTGTCTCTGCTCTCAGGTAAACCTATCTTCTCCCAACTTTAGACTCACTGGATCCTTGTCTCTCTCTCTCTCTCTCTCTCCGATTTTTATTTTGCTCATTGTAAGATAAATCATATTAGAATAGCTAGATCACTTTGATGCTTTGGGGTTGAGTCTGGCTTTGATTCGGTGAGTAACAAATTAAGGAAAACGAAGCTTTATTTGTGTTAGATTTGATCTTTTGCATCAATTGACTGATTAATCTGCTGGTAAGAACTAGCATCTACGGAGATAATTTTGGCTTTGTCATGTTGATCGCCTACTGAATGGATGATATACTTTTACTCGGCTCGGTTTCGTTCATTTCGTTGTTGTGTTCGATGCAGACTGCGTGAATGCTTATTGATTTGTTAGTATTAAGTGTTTTTTTTGTTAATTAATCGATTTTGGGTGCTACCTTTTTGAGCAGCTTGAATTTGGGAGGATGGTGAGAGTCAGTGTGTTGAATGATGCTCTCAAGAGTATGTACAATGCTGAGAAGACGGGAAAACGACAGGTCATGATTAGGCCGTCCTCTAAAGTGATTATCAAGTTTCTGCTGGTCATGCAGAAGCATGGTTTGTTCGATTGCACTCATTTATCCTCTCACGTTTTCCCCTTTTTCGTGTATGATGAGTTCTAATTGTAGTCACTCTGACCTGATCTTGTAGGTTATATTGGGGAATTTGAGTTTGTTGATGATCACAGATCTGGCAAGATTGTCGTTGAATTGAATGGAAGGCTGAACAAGTGTGGTGTTATAAGTCCTCGTTTTGATGTTGGTGTCAAAGAGATTGAGGGCTGGACTGCCAGGCTGCTTCCTTCAAGACAGGTTAGCCTCGGTACCTTCTTATTTGTTGCTGCTTCCTTAAAAAATGGTAGTGTTGTGTCACCTGTTTTGATCCGTTTAATAACTAATTAGAAATTGGTCTGTACAAGTTCACGACACGACTCATTTCAACCTGTTTAATGTAAATGGGTTGAACTAACCTGCATAACCCATTTGATCTGGTTAACATAATTTTAAAAGTTAAAATCCATATTTATTAGTAATCACAATATTTCAAAAAGATAAATAATAAGACTACCTATTAACAAAAAATATCAATATTTTTCAGATTTTAACTTATAATAAAATCAATATTACAAATCCAACAATAACAAATATGAGCATTGGTCCATAATTACAACCCCAACACTAAAAACATAAGCAAAGTGAGAAATACCAATATTAAAATCCAACAATAATAAAATTTAAAAGGGTTAGTGCGGGTTGATTTTTGGTTAAGTGGGTTGACCACCCCATTTATTAATTGTGTCTTAACAGGTCAACTTGTTTTGACCCGAACCCATTTATATGAAACTCAAACTTGCTAATTTCGTGTTGTGTTTGTGTTGGGTTCATGGGTCACGCCACATATTGCCACCCCTAAGTGTGAAGTACATGCATTTGTTGAAGTGACCATCTAGATAATATGATGGACATTATATTACATGAACGTATAATGGGATGTGTTTAATTCCTTACTAAATAAGTTCATTACAATTTATTGTTCACAAAACAAAGGGCATTACTTTTTTGGCAAGAGACTGTGTTTGCTTACATGGTGTATAACTTTTGCAGTTTGGATATATTGTGCTAACCACATCTGCGGGAATAATGGACCACGAAGAAGCAAGGAGAAAGAATGTTGGGGGCAAAGTACTTGGATTCTTTTATTAACCAGAGCTTTAAAGATCCTTTTGGAATTATGGAGTAATGCAGAGCAGTTTCTTTATTCCCTAGAAAAGAAAAAAATTTAGAAAGAACTTGTTTTGTTCCAAATTTGCTATTAGTTTGCATCGACTTAAATCTTTTGTTGTAGTTTAATGCGATTTTGCACAAGTTTGATATGTCTTGTTGCTGGCTGTTCCATCCTCGGTAGTTTTGTTTGGAATTAATATGTCACCTAGTAATTTTTTTTCCTTTTTTATTTCTGCCCCACTGCGTACTTCTGTTTCCTCTCGATCTTATCTTAGTAATGCCACAATTCAACAACTTATGCCATACTTTTATTGGTGGTTGGGGAGCAGGGTGGGGGTTAACTATCATAGCTGTGATATGATAGTTGGATTAAAAATCAACAATGAGAAACTTTTCTTTTGATGTAGGTATTGTCTTTTTGTTCCCTTTTTTTTAATATGAGCCCGTAAGTAGTGTATCTAGATTTTTCAAGACGGTCTACGGGGCTTGCTCAAGCTGTTAAGAGTATTTTCAGAGTTGAAGAGGGTAGAGTTTTGAAGTTGCCGGTATAGGTTTCAATGTTTTCATTAACATTATTCCCTTCATCATTTTATAGGGTGGACAATCCATCCTTCCTAATTGGACTTGATGTCGTGGTACTCTGTTACTTGGCATTCACGCCTTTGTCTATCGGTACAATCTTTCTGGGCATGTGTCTGGTAGAGCAGGGTCTCGATATTTTGCAACCGCAGGCTCCTTGCGAGTTTTTGCTCCGACTCCCCGGTGATCTGGGCCCTGAATTTAGAAACGTATATTGACTTTTGATTAACAGTAGTTCCATTTCCAGAGTCTGCACTGCATATGTGTAATGAGGATGTTTGGTGCTGACAAGAAGTTGATTTTTATATTGCTCTATTATTGAAGTAACATCATGTGTCTGTGTCCAACAGTAATGGAAAGTTACTTTGACTAGATGGCTCACCAGCACTACATCGCATCGTCACTTGCGGCATGAGATGCTTAGTGCAGTTCTGCGTATTTGGCTGGCTACACAGTGCCCAACCAAAACAATTTCACGCCTCAATGCGTATTCTCGCCCAATATTTGAATGTATCTTTGAGGCCAAGCATTTATATTCGTCCATGCATATGCGTATCTAAAGTTATATTTATATAATATAATTTTAAAATTATCTATATTAACTTATGCACATGTGTATATATAGTTAATTATGAACAATTTTTATCTAAATTTAGAAAGTAACTATTCACTCTATAAAATATATTTTAATCATTATTTCTCTCTCCTTCTACTCTTTCTCTCACAATCTTTTCCTCTTCTCTCTCCCTCAACAATATAACAAACCTTTACATACACATTCATTTTATTATTATAATATTTTATTATTACATTTGTATTATTAATGTCAAATATATGTATGTATGTAGTGAATGTTAATTGCAAAAAATATATAAAAAAATTGATTTAAAAAAAATTAATAATAATAATAATAAAATATTTTATTATTATTTAGTCTCAAATATGCATAAGCTAATGTGAAAATTTTACTTGAATGACAAAATGAATATTCAAAAGAGGTGATTTTGTATATGCATATACATAAACCAATGCTAATGCTCTTTATTGGATTATACATCTATATATTTATATAATATGATTTTAAATTAGATTGTATTAGATTATGCATATTTAAAAATTAGAAAATATTAGTTTGTTCCCTCACTTTACCCACTTAATTTGACCGCTTGTGTATTTAATTTTTTTTACTTGATGATTAAGGAAGTAATTTTTAGTATATTGGTGTATTTTTTTTTATTTTTTTAAAATATTTAAATATGTTAAAAAAATATGAAAAGAAAAATAAGAAAAAAATAAAAATACAAAATGTGTCTATCGGTCAAAGTGAGCGGACTACTCTGGGCAGCAGAGTAGGCTAATTCTTAAAAATTTACATAGTTATGAATAGTATTTCTATAATTTTGAAGATGCACTATTCACTTCTAAAATCTTATTTTACTACTTTTTTCTCTTATTCCCCTCTCTTGACACCAACGGAAACAAACCTTTTTTCGAAACATTTCTTTCTCCTTACTCTCTTTTGACACCAATGGAATGAAATTTAAAAGAAAAAAATAATTTTAGATAATAAAAAAAATATTTTATTATTACTTAGTTCAAAAATATATAATTTAATATAAAAATTATTTTTGATATGCCTATAAAGAAACTAATGCCAGTGCTACTAAGTAAGAGAGAAGATATCGAGTATGGGTATTAAATTGGCAATTTTCTCAAGTCGTCCGCAAATAGTGTCTGCGACCATTGATTTACACTGAATAATATCCAAACTTCTAGTTTGGTATTTCTTTTAAAAAAATATTTCTAATGTATTGATCCTGCATTTTCTACGTTTATGGATAATATCTTGTATTAGTTATGAGAAAAATGGAACCTTCAAGCAGGGCAGCTTTTTTTTTCTTCCTTCATTTTTTAAATTATTTTAATTGAAAATATCAATACGTATATGAATTTCTATAACAAAATAGAAAATTAATAAAAAAAAAAGTAAATCTGATTTGAGAAATGATCTTTGATAAAATTATTTTTCAGTAATAAACAAAATGTAACTGAAGAATTAATAACTAATCGTTTTAATAGATCAATCTGAAGACAACTTTGAAATCATGAAACAAAAATATACCGATGACCTGATTTATAAGAGCTTTGCTATTCATAAGCCTCACACACCACATATCACAATTTATTTTTACTTTTATTCTTCTTAAAATAATTAATTTCTTGTACTTATTATAAATATACCATATATTTGGTAAGAGAAAAAAATTAAAAAAATAACAAAAATAGTGGTGTGTGAGGCTTATGAATAGAATTTTTTGATTTATAATTATACTTAAATGTAAAATAAGATAATATTCAATTTAAAACATAATAATTAAATGTGAAATAAGATAATATTCAATTTAAAACATAGAAAAGACTTGGAAAAAAAAGGAGAGGAAATAAGTATTCGTGTGAAGGTCCTAATAAGATTTTAATCAATTTCTATGATATGTACGATTCACGTCAATACAAAGTATTGACTATTATTAGAGAAGGCCCATCTCTCTCTAAATAAAAAATAAAAAAATAAAAAATAAAAAAGAACAAGAAGAAAACAACAATAATTAAACAAATTATTTTAATATTTCATATTTAATAGGCATTTTTTGTGTTATTAAATTAGAATTGAAAAATCTGACTCAGAATATTTATTAGCAAAATAAAGATAGGAAAATGCTAAGTTGCCATATTTTGCCCCCTGAGTTTTATCACTCGTGTCTATGATTTTTTTATTTTTTTAATAGTTAAGAAAGTGATTATTAATAAATTTATATGTTTTTAAATATTTAAAGATATTTAAAAAATATTTAAAAGAAAAAAGAGAAGTACAATTGCACTATTAGGGCACGTCCAACTATTTATTCTAGGCGGCAGAGTAGCATTGTTGATGAAGATAACCTAAATTGTCGAGGTCTTTTGGACCAATTAGCAATACTTTAATTTTTCACTAAGAAAACTAAGGATCTAATCCTCTCTCATCTCTCTCTATATATATATAAAATAAAGATAACCTAAATTATTCCTAAATTAGAATAATGAAAAATTCATTTATTTAATTCTACAGCTCGAATTAGCTAAATGACAAAGCAGCGTTTGACTCTCTTGAAAAGAAATAGATATGTAAAGTGAAACTCATATTTAATTATTAACTAAATCCTTATAAATAAAACTCGTTTTAATTGTCTATCTCTTTTGATTGAAGCTCTAAAATTCGAACTCAAAAATTTTAAAGAATGTTGTTTGTTGAGTAATATTTTCTTCAAATAATTAAACAAGAATATTTCTCAGAAGACAGAATATAAAATATGTTAAAGCTAAACATGAAGAAGTCACCATAGAAAGTAATAAAGCAAAGACAGCCAACTGAAAAAACAGCACAAAAACAAAAACAAAGCAAGCTTAGGAGCTAGTATTAACAATACAGCTTTAGTTGTTATGTTTCATCTAAGCTTTGGAGATAAAAACAAAGGTTAATTCTCACAGAAGCCATCTTAATTGACAGAAAAAGCCTGAGCCACAAATGATGATCATCGCATTCTAGGATGCATTGCCAAAGGGTCCTTGGTTGCCCAAACCGACCAAACATCATATGTCCCCCCCAACTTCAACGGCGGCGATTCATTTGCCTCCCATGATCATGATGATCTTCCTCGTCGTCGTCATCACCATCGTCGCCGTTGATCTTGCCCCTGCATGACGTCCTAGACGCCATGAGAACTGTCACGTGGGACTGCAGTGGGAAACCTAGATGAAGGCCATGGATGGTTTTTTGTGGAAGAGGGATGAGTGCAGAGGAGGCTTCTGAGCTTTAAAACTTGAAAAAGGAGTAAGCACGTACGTGTGGCTTTTGTGGGGGGAGGGGATCTTCTTCGGCATATGCTTGGAGCATTAACTTGCTGGCCCATTCCTTTTCCATCTACTTTTCGATTACTTGTAATCTATAATGGGAGTTTTAGTTTTTTTATTAATTTGCATTTCTACCAATATTCTATCATTTTATTTATTTATTTTTAATTTTTTTGCCCATATCAACTTGCTTTTGGAGTTTGGACCGTAATACGTTTTTTTTCCCGCCCTTAAAAGCTGTTTCTCATCTAAAAAAGACGTGGAAACAGCGCACTCGTACTATGTCGTAAAAATAAAAATAAAAGTTTTCCCCTCTAACATATAAAGTAGGCAAATTCCTTGAGAATGAATAGAGCACCATAAATCCTAATATTGGACCTCAATATCTTTATTCAAAGAACATTGGCTCCTTTATAATTAATAGCCTCGATCATTACATATCGACGAACTAGGAGTGCTATCCGCACCAGGCACAGTTAACCCCTTCCTCCACCCCACCCCTGCATGTCTGCCAGTCATCCTAGGGGCAGGGATGGACCTCTCATCCTTCCGCCCCCACTGCCCATTGCCACCCACGATTGTCCCATCCGAAAAAACATACAAAAATTCAAACAAAGTTACAAAAACATTTCAAATGCACAACAAACTCACATTGAAAACCAAAACTAGCAAAAAAAAAAAAAAAAACCAAAACACAATACATATGCAACTATGCCAAAGACTCATATGAGAGGAAAGTAAAAAAAAAAAAAAAAGGAAAAAAATCTAAACATCGTCGGATTCAAATCGTGCCACCGTGGCAACTACGAGAGGGAGAGATGGCAATGGCACAGGACGCAGAAAGGAGAGAGAGGATAGAAAGAGGGAGAGAGGTGAGGGAAGAGAGTAGAGAACTGTCGATTGGGGGATCCTAAACTTAAAACCCCCCTTTCCCCAAAAACAACTCCATTTTGGAAGTATCTATTTTTAAAAAAAGATTTTGTTACCAAAACCATGAATTTATAATATATATGTATATGTTTTGGGCTGGGTTTAGGCCTAACTGGGGCAGGGCGGTGGACGGTGGGGTGGTGAGAGTGGAGCCCCGCGCTCAGCCCTACGAAAAATACAAACATGGAAAATTATAAACCCTACCAATTACTGTATATGATCTTATTCATAAGCAAAACTAGCTACACTAATTATAAGATTATTATTAGACTTTATTTGATTGTGCCAATTATCTTTGATTTGGTAGGATATCTTGCCCCAAAATGTAGGTTAATAGCAGATTTTGATAGGGGTGCTACCCGCATGGTGCGGGGCGGGGGCACCCCCTCCCTGCCCCTCGCCCCGCACCAAACAGGTGGGAGAGTTTCATATCCCGCCCCGCTACCCCAGGAGGGGGGGTTGAAACCCACTGCACCCTGCCCTGCCCCCCGCTCACCCTATTGTTTCAAAATTTTTTTAGTTTAAAAATATTTTTTAGACCCAAATTATAATATAATTTAAATTATAAATTGAAATTTATGCATTTAAAAAAAAACTCATTAGAGTTATTTTTGGATTGTTTTGGCATCTTAGGCTAACTATTATATAGGAGGCCAAGACAATACAATAGTGATGGTTAAGCAATATGAGACTTAATAGACTTTAAGTTGAATTTAAGTTTTTAACAAATTGTATATATCTATATAAAATATATTTATATAAATTATTTATATAAATATTAAAAATTATAATTTTTTATATTAAAAGGGGAGAATTGCGGAGTGAGGGGCAGGGCCCGTTAGGGTCAATTCGCCCCTGCCTCCACATGGGGTGTTCCATGCAAGGCGGACAGGGGCGGGCCCCGCTGCCATCCCTAGATTTTGAGGATCTTTGGATGTTGAAGTGAACAGTACAAATGTTGATGTTTCCTAGCTTAGAGCGTTAGCATTAGTCTATACATATGCATATACAAAATCAGCTTTTTTGCATATCTATTTTGCCATTCAAGCAAAATTTTCATATTGCCTTATGCATATTTGAGACAAAATAATAATAAAATTATTATTATTAATTTTTTTCTAAAATCAATTTTTTTTATATATATTTTGTAATTAACATCCACTACATACATTTGACATTAATAATACAAATGTAATAATAAAAAATAGAATTTTTTTTATATATTATATTAAAAATATAATAAAATGAAAAATATATATATAATATATTATAATAATAAAATGAATATATAGGTGAAGGTTTGTTATGTTGTTGAGGGAGAGAGAAGAGAAAAAGATTGTGAGAGAGAGAGTGGAAGGAAAGAGAAATAATGAATAAAATATGTTTTGTAGAATGAATAGTTGTTATCCAAATTTAAATAAGAACTGGTCATAGCTAGCTATATATATGCATATGCATAAGCTAATGTAGATAATTTTCAGATCATATTATACAAATATGCTTTTACATACACATATATATAGACTAATATAAATGCTCTTATAACTCAATAAAAAATCACAATAGTAATAATTGTGAGTATAATTATTGTACCTGCACCGGGTGCATGTGTTTCTAGCTATTGGGTTGAAGGCCGACCACTCATGTGTCTGGTAGCACGTTATTTTGTCCTCCAATTGGATATTTCTTTCTACAAATTTTCATCAATTCTTGGTACGTACGTATCAGTAGTAGTGTGCTCACATGATATGTGAGGCGTGAGGCCATTAATGGTAGATCATGAGAATGCACCTAATCCCGTCTTGGTATTTGTGAGCTTTTATCCTTGATTGCTTTTTATCGTTTTAACTCATTAATCCAATTAGGCAAGCCAAATAGTTAATATATGATCACTAGGTATCGCCAAAATTAACAGTTCAAGTCAATTGAGTTTTGTATAAAATATTATCAATGCTTAGTAATATTTTCTCTCGTTAGTGAAGAATGTTCCATCAAGCTGTTTGATCCATTCATATGGATGTGAAATTTGAGAAAATTAAACATTCTTTGTTAAATGTTGGGTATAAACTATAAACAGTTTTCAAGAGCATGCCATTTTAAATAATATTGAAGATTAATTCGAAATCTCACTTGTCCTAATTAAAATCTTTTAATTTAGAGACACATCATGTTCGATGTTGTCCTTATTTATCCGATGCGCATGGGATAACGAAACACGCTGATCTAGCTAAGCTACCAAATTCTTGCAGATGATGTAAATAGTACTGTTGATGGGAGGCCAGCTTTGAAATGAACCTATAATCGGGTCCAATCACCTAATATCTACGTTTGGGTACCAAGACTTCCTGTATTTTCAAAATACTTCACTATTATTTATTATTTTATTATTACTTTTCACATATTTTATTATTATTATTAATTACTTTTTACTATTATTTAATATTCAATTATTAATTTTATTATTATTATTCATAACTTTTCTCGATATTTTTCAACACTTCTCACTACCCAATGATCTAATGTTATGAAGCACATTATTAGCCCGAGGACGACTCTTGCTCAGGAGCCACCCTGCCCTATTATTACCATTTTTATTGCAAATTTATGGAGATAAAATTCGACATGACATCTCATGTCAACTACCACGTTTGGAAGAAAAGGGAAACCCACTAACATGGATGGTCATGAAGTCATTCGTGCGTGTGTGTATATATATATATATATATTATGAACAATAAATTAAAGAAAAATAAAATAAAAATAAAATCAATCACACACGAATACAAGATTTATGACGCGCTTATATCCATAGAATTGTAGAGAATTTTATTTAGATGAAAGATCAAATATATAGCGTGGCCATGCAATGGTTTAATACAATTTATAGCAAACCCTAATTAGAGGGTTGGGTCAGACCAAGGGTTAAAAGTTTTGGCCCAAGTCTGCACTCCATGATCCAAGTTTCATTGAAAATCTAATAAAAAAATGCAACGAATTCTTATCGGGTCAGATCATTAAATCAGGCCACATGCAAATACAAACCAAGCTTTACACAAATAAGCGCCTGACAATATATCTTCTTTTTATATAAAATGCACCAAGCGTGGTGTATATATACAACAATATACCTTTGATTATAAAAGAAACAAGCATCAATTGTGGTTTTTACAATAAGATTTCCAATCATATTCCATAAAGAGGGCATTCCAAAATCCTTGCTCTCTTGTCTAAATATACGTTTAAGATCAACTAATGCTGCCTTTTCTTTTTCTGTTATTCCAAATATAATTAACAACGGAGGAGTACTACTTGATCATGATGATCATTTAGAGGCCTTTACTCCACGAGCTAATAAGTTAGAATTAGAAAATTCATGTGGCTTTTGTCGAGTTATATATTCTTTTCTCTTTCCTTGTCGGTTCTAGAAAGAATTGTTGCTGAAAAATTTTCACGAAGTTGAATGTCTGCAGACTCCACTCAATTATGATAATGATGGATAGCTCACATCACCAATCCTCCAGTCTTAGGATAAAATGATGTCCAATTAAGCCTCCTTCCTAGATTCTCTTTATACGACGTACCCACAAATTTTAAGGTGGTTGGTGATCTCCCATAGTGCAAGTTGACAATGCATTGAGCAAAGCCATACATATATATATATATATGTGTGTGTATGTATGCATGCATGTATATATGTATCACTATCTTAAAAAATTTGTGGGGCTCAAAATACAGATTGCAGATCATCATCAGCTGACCGTCACAAAGCAACAAACCATGAGCCATTGTTTATTGCTGCAGTTTGATTGTGGTTATCCGATCAGGAAATATAACGTGACAAGGGGCTCCAAGAGGATCATGCACAGTAGAAAAAAACTCAATAATATGATATCTAAGAAGATATATATAATCTTAGTGCATAAATAGATCAATAAAGACTGTGTTTACAATACATGATGGTCGTGTGGAGTCCAATATTAGGTATGGGTCGTATGGGCATCTCGGTTTTGAATCTCTTTTAGCGTCGCATTTATGAGTGGAGACCACATACTCAGTCACTAGAGGCAATATATATGCACGCACTTGAATCAATTAGGTCAACTTATAACGTTCATAGTTTGGATCCTTTTTTCAGCTTTTTGGGTGAGCAAGATTACAATTCACTATAAAAAAAAAAAACATTTGTGACAATTATTTACGATAAAAATAGATTTATTTTAATAAAAAAATAATTATTTTTATAAAAAATAATTGATTATAAATAAACAATTTTGCAACAAGCTCAAAGCCTTCAGATTTAGGGGGTTAAACATGCAAGAATATTCTTGGATCGAGCAACTGATTCGGCAGTAGTACTATCATCCAACGACAGCAAATCTAAATGAAAAAGAAGACAAAAAGAAAGACAAGTTGCTCTGCTCCAAAAGGGGCAGCATGAAAAACAAACCATTTTAATTTATTAAATACAGACAAGCTCGGACAGATTATTATATTCAGGTTCCAGACTGACTTGGTATACCTCAGACCACGTCCTAGTTTTGTTTGGAAAAAACATCCCAGTACTGCCTGTGGCCAGCCTGGTCAATTTAGTTGTCCCAGGCCAGTCTTTGAAATTGTTTCCAGAAACATAGTAATTCCCATCTCCATCTCCATCTTCATCCATGCGAGGAAACCCCATACTGGGTCCATATCCATCTGCCTTTAAAACTCTTCAGATAATCATATTAGTTTCTGTCGTCACACGCCCTTTGAATCATTCCCTTGGATTAATTCATAACTATCTTGTTCAAAAACATGAAGAATAGTGCTAGATTTTATAAGCATAAATTTATAAACTGATGTAATTTTATGTAATACATTAGAATTGGTTTACAGTAAAAATAATTTTACAATTTAATGTATAATTTCAAATCACGTCAATTTATAAATTTATTTTAGTTAATCATTTTATGGCTAAAACAATAATAGGAGGAGATGATTTATAAGAATTATTATTTTTATCTTAATTTAAGTATTTAAATGATTTGTAAAAAAAAAATCACTTAAGACGCGCTAGAAATATAAACAAAAAATATAGAATTTTGTTATACATGAGTTGGTATGCTAGCACATGATAATTTATAGTGGAATCTATTATAATTTTAAAAAATTAAATCATCGGTAACCTTTTAGTATAATTAATGTGAAATTTTTCTAAATCAACATTGTATGTAAAAAATAAAATTTATAAATAAATTTTCTCTTTTTTTAATAAACAAATTAATTTAGTGGCCGGCTCTGATTCGATGAACCAACAAAGATTTTTCTAAGCTACGTTCCCACACAACCATCTGACAGTTGTAACTTAACGCTTTGAAAAAAGTTGGTACCTAATGGGCGATGATTAGGATGCCAACTCACACACTTAGTTTTGATAAACTACATGCATCACCACTTGATAATTTCTAGGCCCACATCTCACCTGCCGTTTAAAAAATGACACTTGGCAAAACGAGGAAAACTTTACATACTGTTTAACAGATGTCATGCTAACGTTGGCTGGGATTCTGTTCATTGAAGGAGGGGAGGCACAAGGCGAAAGGCGAAAGAAAAAGGGCACGCCTGCATAAGCCGAAAGAAAGACGGAGTAAGGAAGAGTGCGCATTTTAGCGACCCCCACCATAATCGGAGGAGCTTCAAAGGGTAACCCAAACTCTCTCTCTCTCTCTCTCTCTCTCTCCTAATACCTCTTTGCTCCTTCACTTCTGGCCTCTCTCGGAGACCACTCTCTCCCACGTTCTCTCGGGAAAATTCGTTCTCTCTCTCTCTCTCTCTCCCTCCCTCTCTCTCTCCGATCTGGTATTTGTTCTTGCTAATTTTGATTTTTCTGGTTCTCATTGTATTTTCTATGCTTTTGGTATAGGATATTTGTTTTTATTTTGTTCGTTTTCTCCTTTGCTTGCAGGGAGGTAAATTATTTGTAGGGCTTTCTATATTGATATTAATTTTTAATTATTACTCAAATGGCTGCTCCACCGGCAAGGGCTCGGGCCGATTACGATTACCTCATAAAGCTCCTATTGATCGGTGACAGCGGTATGTAACTTAGAACATTTTTCCTTCTGTTTTCTCTCTCGTTTTCCCGAGAATCGAAGGGATTATTTGAGAACATAAACTGTGTTAGTGTTCCAAAAAAAAAAAAAAATTAAATTTCTGCATTCTAGCTTGCATGCGGTTTGGCTTGGCTTGATTTGTTCTGTTCATAATTTTTTAGATTATGGAATTTGGAATTTTTTGTTTCTGTCGAGGTTTACAATTACTGGACAATCTGATGCGATATTTGTGTGGATCTAGTTTGAATTTGTTTTAAACTTGTTCTGACCTTATTTTTGAGCTTTTTGGTGTTAAAATTTTGAGGATTTAAATGAAATTACTTGAATTAGCCAAAAAACACTATTTTGGAATATGAAGAATGTTATTTTTTATTCCAATTATGCCCAAATAATTTCTTTAAATTAAGGTTCTCACGATTTATCATCATCATTATTATTTGTTGTAAATATACATAGATAAATACTTTTGGGGGTGTTTGCTGAAGGTATTTTGCAGTATTTTTGTGTTTATGCCAATGACCTCTTACTTAATCACTTTCTCTTTATAAGGTAAGTGCCACAGATTAGCTTAGTTTGGATTGAGAAACACTCTCAACCCATCTCATCTCATCATTACAACTTTCACAAGTTTTCACACAAAATACAATAAACAATTCAACTTTTGTAAAAATCCCAAAACAATCATAATAGTAAAAAATAATATTCTAACAATATTTTATTCAACTTTTAAATTTCATCTCAACGCATCTCATCTCAACTCACTATCCAAACCTAACCTTAGGTTTGCTGGAATTTTAATACTGAAGTTCAAATCTGGTCAATTTATTCGTTGAAGTTTCAATTTGTTGTCAATGTGCTTCTTTGTAAATTAGGAGATTGATTACCATTAAATGTAAAAAAGAAAAAAAAATGTTAAAGGGCGTCATATTTGATAGAAGGTGCTGATGGGTTGCGTTTTGAGGAATGGATGATGGGTTTGGTTTATAATCACAGCAATTCTAAATTAACTCCTAGGTGTTGGCTCAAGTGGTAAAGGCCTTAGGCTTGGGAGTTGGGGGTATGCTCCCCTCAGGTCTAAGGTTCAAATCCCCTTGGGTGCAAACAATCCCTAGGGGCCATCGGACTGGGGGATTTTTCTCTTGAAGTACTTAAGGTATACTTGCGGGAAGCTCCTTGCTGAGGGCTTGTGCACTCCTGAGATTAGTCGGGACTCTATTCCTGGACACTCGGTGCCATAAAAAAAGAAGTAATAATAGCAACTTCCAATGACTCAAAAGAATTAAAGCTAGTACAATGTGATAGAGTGAAATCTTGAAACTTTCTACATTTATTTTTCTAATATTTGTTTAGATGAAATGCGGCATCATTTAATGCATTGTCTTTTAACACTCAATGGCTTATATTATTGGATTTAGATAAAAGAATTAAATTGATGGAAAATGGATATTCAACGAATAAGTTGACCAAATTTGATCTTTACAAGAACCAAATCCAAGTCCTGTGACCAAAATGATGACAGGTCTAAATGTATTTTAGTTAAAAGATTACATTTTGATGATAAAGTATTTAGGCAATCTTGTCTTTCCAGTAATAGTTCCTATTTTTTGCTCAATTTTCTTTTAGGGGCTC
Organism: Cyclocarya paliurus; assembly: GCA_029856935.1. Lineage (NCBI taxonomy): Eukaryota > Viridiplantae > Streptophyta > Magnoliopsida > Fagales > Juglandaceae > Cyclocarya > Cyclocarya paliurus. Next base: position 19,083,757 of record CM056956.1, on the reverse strand, counting down.
AGAGGATTTAACTAATTATTCAAAATCGATTCATTTACATTTAAAGATGGAAATCCCTCTGGACCCGCTTGTAGATATGCACAATTCTTTAAAGGATATGGAAACCCAATTGGTTGAGTTGAAGGCAGCAATAGCTTGCTTGTCTACGAAAATAGATCTGCTTTCAGCTGACAACAGGGTTGGAGGAAACAAAGCGGGCCCGAACCCTTTAAACTCTAAAGGTGAAAGGAAAATCGGATTCGGCCCTGTCCCTATAACCAAATCTAGGAGAGTATGGCGGGTTAAAAGGAAATCTGGAATATTTGAAGTGGGGTCTACATCCGGTATCGGCGTTGAGACATTAGTAATGAAATGCCATTTGCCTCTGGTTACACCCTTGGTCCTTGAAGAAACTATGGCTCCCTCGTCAGTTTTGAACGAAAATGGTGTACTGCCGAGGTCTGAAAGAGATGTAGAATCTAATACCACCCCATAGGTGAAGGAATTTGCTGTCACCCTAGAATCTCCAATGGGCCTGAAACTATTGGAGAGAACCGATGGAGTTGCTGGAGAACCAATGAGCTTGGCATTGGTGCCTTGTATAGAGGAACGTCCAGAGTCGGGAGTGCAGTTGGATACTGTGTTTGGGGATAATGTTGCTCTCTTGGCCTTTCTTCCTCTAATAGGGGATTGGATTCTGCCTAAAGTTAGCGAGATTCAGCAGTTTGTGGGAATTTCATATGGAGGATGTGAAGACCAATTTAAATAACTAATCACTGCGATTGAGGTAAGCCACCCGCTTAAAACCAAATCAAGTTTCAAGAAAAGCAGGGATTTACATCGTCTGCATTGGGCAATCAACTACGACACTAAGGGTGGTAGCTCAACTAGAGGGAAATCCAAAGGGAGAGCATCGTGAAGTTTTAGTTCTAAAGCAGGAAATGAGAGGTTGGGGTTGGGTTTTTGGGTAGTGTTTTAGTTTTGCGGGAAACAAGAGGTTGGGGTCAGGCTTGGTGTATTTTGGGTTGTTTTTTACAGGTTTTTTGGGTCATTGGGGTCAATGGGCAAGGTGTTTTCTTGTATACATCAGTGTACTTGGTTATTCCTTTTTGATATATATAATATTTTTTCTTATAAAAAAAAAAGATGGAAACCCCCTCCCTTCTTCTTTCATTTTTTTTCTTTACCAAAATTATAGGAAGTGAATCAGTTCTTAAATGACATGACTTGAAGGGAAACAAAAAAGTGGCTTAGCAGCCATGTAAATGGTATTTTCATTTTTCATTCTGCTTGTTCTGTATTTTTTTCTTGGTATTACGAAATCAAGTAAATGGAAACCACATGTTTCATCAATTTTTTTTGGTTCACTACTTTTGTCTCATATGTGTGGCTAGAATCTTGCTAAGCTTTACTTGGTTATTTATTCATGTTAGCGTTTGTTGGCTTCCTGACTGTTGCATGCAAAGGTTGCGATTGCGATCAAATCACGGTTCTTTGCTATGTTGACCTATATTATTTTAGCAATGTGTTCTAATTAAATGTTTATATGGGCTCTGGAGCTTACTTTGGAGTACTGCTAGTCATAATTTTAAAATGGGTAGTTCACGGTAATCTTCTACTGATTCAGAATATTTATTTTATTTTTCAATTTATTGTGTACCCTTCAAGTGAAATTCAATTGGCAAAGGCTGCCCCAGCTAATGGTAGTCAGTCACTAGAAATCTTGAAGTTCTTTTGTAGCTTTTGATACATCCTTAGATTTGTCATTGTTTTTGCTCTCTCTCTCTCTCTCTCTCTCTCTCTCTCTCTCTATCAATTGAAAAATTTGGCACAATGTTAATCATGATATTTGGGACAAAGAAAGTGATGTTATTTATGGTTATTGTTGTTTTTGCTATAGTTGTTGTTGTTGTTGTTATTATTATTATTATAACTAAGACAAAATAAGTGATGTTGAAGTAGTGACAGCCAGCAGAGAAAGACCTTGATTGGGTTATGCTGTGATGAGTTTTCACTGTTAATTTCCATTGATTCGAATTTTCTTGGCTTATTATAGAAGCTTTAGATTTATGTGGAGATGCTTATGCTATCTAGTTGAGTTGATGTTGGAGATCATTTGATCTGTTAATGAGTTGGCAATTTGGTTGATGCTTTTTTGTATTTCAATCTGTTAATGTGGAGACATTCGCTCGGGGTATATCAATTTGTATTCCATATTTCTGGGGAGCATATCAGCAAAGTTTCAGTCTTTTGGGATTTACCATATTCATAATTAGAGAATGTTTCTTGGGCTGTGAAATTATCTATCTCATTAATTTATTTTTAGATTAACCTATAAAAAAAATTACTTTTGGATTATGAATGTTGTGCACCTAAGATTTGACCAAGGAGGTTTTGATGATTCATGTCGTTTGCTTCTACAGGTGTGGGTAAGAGTTGCCTTCTTTTACGATTCTCAGATGGTTCCTTCACCACTAGTTTCATCACCACCATTGGGTATCCTATTCTTTGGACATTGGAGTTAAAGTGCAGCATTTAGTGTTGGGTTTTGTAAAATCTTACCTATCTCACTGTCATTCTTCTGTACACAGCATTGACTTTAAGATAAGAACTATTGAGCTTGATGGAAAACGAATCAAGCTGCAAATATGGGATACAGCTGGTCAGGAACGGTTCCGAACAATCACGACTGGTAATTTTTTATTTTTTTTATTTTGATATTTCCATTGCACGCATTTTTATATTGCAGAAAGGTAGATGCTCTAGACAGTATGGTAATCTGGTCATTACGTTTTGTTACTCAAATCACTTAATGAGGGCCGTTGATAGATGGGTGATTTGTTACACTTACATTGTCCATGTAGATGAGTTTCCATGATGAAACCAGTTGATTTTATAAGCTTATTTATCTTGTATTTTTAAAAATGGAATTTAATGAAATAAAAATATTGTTTGAGTGGTATCCTTACCAAGGGCTTGTGCACCCCCATGATTACTCGGGACTTTTTTCTCTGACACCCAGTGCCAATTAAAAATAATAGTTGGGGTGGTAGTCTGGGTCCTGGGACAAAGTGATCACCTACCAATAAGCGAAGCCACATGCAATCTTGGGCTTGGCCCCAAAGAAAGCTTCACTTGTCTTGGTGGTTATTTTGATGAAACCAAGGCTGAACCTGTTGAAAGTCTCGATAATTAGAAAAACAAGAGGTCCAAACAGAAAAAGAATTAGGCTTACAAGCTTTTGAACTGGCTCAATGTTTGTCAAGCAATCTACAGATAAAGCTCCGCTTAAATACTGTCTCAGTGGTTCTAACGTTGGATTTTGATGTTGCCATAACTTTTAATAATCATTTTACTCCATAATTAAATAATCTAAAGATTGGTGCTTGAATTTCATAAAGATTTTGTTTTTTAATAAGTAAGAAGATTCCCTTAAGATGTGCTAAAGGAGGCAACCCTAGTACACAGGATATATATAAGAGAACTCCTATTTTTGAGGAAAAGAATAATTTTTATTGGCATGAAACCTCAACAAGGTAGGGTCCTTCCCCCCGAGGAGTAAACTCTGAATACTGAACCCCACGTGCCAGAACCCTGGATAGGTAATGTAGGAAAACTTTAGTGCAGAGTCAAACTCAGGATATCTGAGTCTACTGCTGATCCCAAATCTGCCTTTTGACTACAAGGCTGTACCTTGAGAGTAAATGTTATATATAAAGTAAATACAAAAGAGAGGTTGCTCTTTGGAAATTGTTTGCTGTAAACTTGAATCGACCTCATGGGCCTGCCTGTTTTTTTGATTGGCACCGGGTGTCCGGAACAGCATCCCGACTAATCCCAGGGGTGCACAGGCCCTCGACAAGCAGTTTCCCGCAAGTGCACCTTGGGTAATTCAAGAGAAAAATCCCCCAGTCCAATAGTCCCTAGAGATTGTTTGCACCCCAGGGGATTTGAACTTTAGACCTAGGGGGAGCATGCCCCTAAGCCCAAGGCCTTTACCATTTGAGCCAACCCCTTACCCAGGATTAATATTATAATATGCAACAGAGTTCCAGAGTGGCTCACTAACTTATGCGTCAAATGTAAGCCTTTCAGCTAATTTCAAGTTGATCCTGTGTGGTTTGTTCGGTGCTTGAGCCAAGCTCTACCATTTTACAACCAACCTGAGCTCGGCAGATTGATCATCTCTTGGCTTGTCTTCATCTCTGAAAAGATGTACCAAATAAAATGCCAGAGTTATGCCCTTATTTTATACGTTAGTTTTGAAATGCCAAATTATCTTTAGCATTCAGCCCATGGAACCATCTAAGGGATTCTGGTGATCTCCATCAAGTATTCCCATGTAGTTGAATTGCATAGATCACTATACGATCTCCATCAACTAGACATCGCTAACTCGACTATTTCGACCTTAGCACTGGGAGGTCTGCCGATAATTCTTGTATTACTGTTTCACGTATTTTATTGTCCTTCATTGTTTTGTACTGCTGCAGTTACTTACATAGATCAATATTTTTCACCTTATTACCACTGTTACTTTCTTTTTCTTCTGATTATTTTCACCATTTCCAGCATACTATCGTGGAGCCATGGGCATTTTGCTGGTCTATGATGTGACTGATGAATCATCTTTCAACAGTATGTTTTTCCTTCCTCCACTCCCTTCTCTCTCACACATTTCCTTGCACTGATTGACAAAATTCACTTATTTGCAGACATCAGAAATTGGATTCGCAACATTGAACAGCATGCTTCAGATAATGTTAACAAGATACTGGTTGGGAACAAGGCTGACATGGATGAAAGCAAGAGGGTATGTTCGTTTATGTTGTATTCCTACTGAATGAAACCTATTCAAATAAAATTTATTTTTGCTTAGGGATGAGAGAAGATTACCAACTTTTGTAGGCTTTTGATTATTGACCGTTGCAATCTCTCTCTCTCTCTCATGCATTTGTAGGTCATTTATATTTTTTGTAGGCTGTGCCGACTTCCAAGGGCCAAGCACTTGCTGACGAGTATGGTATCAAATTCTTTGAAACTGTAAGTAATGCTACTGATTATAGAAGCTGGTTTGTGAGGATAGCAGGTACTGGCTGGTACTGAAATATACTATACATTGCAGAGTGCAAAGACAAATCTAAATGTGGAACAAGTTTTCTTTTCCATAGCAAGGGATATAAAGCAAAGGCTTGCAGACACTGACAATAGGGCTGAGGTACAAAAATTCCTGCCTTGTATTGAATAAGAATGAAGAAAAAGAAATACGTTGATATTATTAGCGATCACCCTCAGGTATCCATTTTTGGTTTTAAAGTGTTGGTCTGGTTGTATCATTGCAGCCTACGGCAATTACGATCAATCAAGCAGACCAGGCAGCCGGAGGTGGCCAAGCTGCCCAAAAATCGGCTTGCTGTGGGTCTTAAGAATCCGATTGTTTCAGCACATATAATGGAGGCCGACACTCTTCTGAAAGGCAAAAAACTAATTGTGATAGCAATGTGATGGGTGCTTGTAATTTTTCTGACTCAAATTCTTTTTTGTTTTAGTGTGTGAAGAGTAGTTTTTCATATTTGAGAGGTTATTTTGTTGCTAACTTTGGATGTGTATTTTCTGGCAATCAACAGCTTTATTTGTTTTCTACCCGTTTTCTTTCATTTGCGTGGGACATGAGCAGCTTTATTTGTTTTAGAGTTTTTTTTCAAAATTTTTCCGATGAGATAAATTTGGCACTTGAAAAGGCACATAAAGAGAGTTTTTGAGCAGGTGCCATTATAATCTCAGGAAAAAAAATAAAAAAATAAAAATTGACCGTTGGTTAACCTCTGTCATGAAAGAGAAGCCAATTAGAAACAAGAAGACGAATTCAGATGTAATTAATGATAATCCATTACGAATCCTCTTCAATCTCCTACTCCTAATAATCCTGATCACAAACCACGTATATATAATATGATATATCTTCAATTTATAATAATAATATTCCAAATAGGCCAGTGGGGATCATTGAGATAAGGACTCACAATCTTTGATAATTTTGTCATTATCTAATTGTTATCAAATTTCACTCCTACTAAAATTCTGCTTCTCCAAATCCTAGTCCTAATTAAAACAACATAGATCTTAGTTCCTAAACTCACTCTATATATACATATCGATCTAATACGTTTAATTGCATGCATGCACGCACTCCAATTTATACACACAGAAAGCTCAACTGCAAGGAACTAAGATTATTATTATTACTTCAGAGCGAGAAAGAGACCATATATATATATATATATATATATATATATATATATGGCTGCAAGGTACAGTGTCTATCCCCCAATTCCCGCTGCAGAATACTACGATGGATTGATGCAAGCATATCTGGATCAACTCGAAGTCGACCTGCGTCGTCAGCTTCAACAACAACGATCCCAATCAACAAAAGACAAGCCAAACCAGGCGGAGAACGTCGTACCTGTCCAACAAATCAGTCCCACTAGTACTACTCTTGATATTTCTGCTCCTTCCCACCCCAGCTCCAATACTGATGAGGAGGCGGTGTCGACGCCGGTGAGTAAATTCTTTAGATCATTCGTAATAGCTAGTTTTGAGATGACTTTGCATTAAAAAAAAAAAAAAATGCAAATAAATATGAAATTTACATGAAAAAAATTAAGTTTTTAATATTAGACCAACACTCGCTCCTTTCCATTAAACCCATGAGATTACTCTTCTGTTTAGCTGTGAATTTATTTTATGACACTCCGATTAAATTTTTTACTAACACATGCATGCATGCATGCATGCTCTCTGCTTTTGGTGAAGGACTCGGAGGAGGAGCATGAGTCAGATACAGAAGAATATCTCTCCACTAGCCTTTTGATCGCGTTCATGCTGGCAGACTTAGGAATTTATGTTAGTGCTGAGGAATTATTAATGATCTAAGTAAAATTAGCTAGTTATAATAAATAAGATCGATGATGTTCTCCCTTATTTATTTTATTATTTTATTTTCTCATTCATGTCTTCTATGAGATTTAAAGAATATGTACTATGAAGGATTAGTATTTAAATTACGGAACATGGGCAGCTTCCCTTTGTGAAGGGTGGGAGCCAAGTGATCATTCCCTCCTTTTTTTTTTTTCCTTTCTATCTTATAATTATTTTTTGTATATATATATATAAAATATGTTTGCTTAAAAAAATTGAAGTCGTGCATCAATAGTACTCTGTATTGTTTTTACCTCTTATATGAATAGAACTTTGTATTAATTATTTGGTTTCTCTTCAAACTTTTAGCACTTAATTAGATCTAGATTAAAATTGTGTGGAGCGTAGGTAGATGCAAAATTATACTCTAAAGCTTATGTATAGAGCACATATTTACATGACATAATTTAATTTGAAAAATAAATTTTAAATTTAAATCTTACAAATTAAATATTATTATTTAAGTGGTATTGATAGTATGGTCTACACACTGACTTGAGATAGAATAACTCATATATATATATATTAATCATTTAAAAGTTTTGGACTTAATTAATTAAAGAATAAGGCAAGGTGCACAACATTAAGCTCCTTGGCCAATGAATTTATTGAGACATATCATGTGATGAGTGTATTGGGATATTTAGTTTAAATCTATTTTAATTTTTTTAAGTATAGGGGGATATATGTCATAGAGTAATGATAGGTATAGGCCCCAAATAAACAATCCCTTTTCTACATATTTTTTGTTAAGATGTGGGTCACACTAAAAAAGAAAAAGTTTGTTACACTTTTTTATAGTGGAGTTTACTTTTTCACGAAAGGTCTACACGAGACTTATCTATTAAGACTTTTACAAATTATTTCTCATATGTCATTATATGAGTAGATCCCAATTGTATATCTCACTTTATAAAAGAACAACTGAAGCCCGGATGGACGGATTTGAAACGAGGATTTGTATTAATTTGGGGTTTTTAAAATTTAAATTCTTTATTTGGATGATATATTACTATTTGGTTTTGGATTGCATAAAAGTCATACAACACTTTTAGGCTTTTCAAAATCTTATATTTAAAATATGGTGCACGTAAGAGGTAACTCAAATAATTCCTGTTGGCAGTCTCAACCAAAGTTTTTGGATAAGAAAAAATGAAAAATTATATTTACAATCTCCTTTATAGATTCATCTTATCAATGCTTCGAAATCCATCTACATTAATTAGTACAAATAATTTTTTTCTTATTTATAACTGTGACGCCCCAACTCCTATGTATGAAAAATCTCGAGAATCATGACGTTAGGATGATGACAACACGGGTCACACATCCCAACGATAAGTGCTCAAGTGTGTGCAATATGCAAACAGTGTACAATAAATACACAGCGGATACATAAAAGTAGCCAACTAAGTACTAGAAATTTTATATATACAAAACTATCAATATAAAAAGTATTACTGAAAATGTTATACAGCAAAAGCCAAATACATACACGAGTGGGAAACAAATCCCACAATCCAAAACAAAAGCAACCGCATGCCACTATCTCCACGAAGCTGATCTCTAAGGCTCGTCGTCCTCATCTGCATCAAAATCTACGGTATCATAAAAATCTAAACAATCCCCAAGATAAAAATACATTAATGCAACCAACTAACATGCATGCACATGATGAAATATGCTTTAATCTCAAAATATCATTTTTTAAAAAAAATCAATATTTTCCAACACACGCTAAAACCCCATTTTTGGCCCAAAAACATATTCCGTCATTTTTTCAGAAAATGATTTACACAAAAAAATATTTATCGGACACTGTAGAAGGGAATCACAAGCGGGACTCTACCACCATCCCTGCTTACTACCATCCCTACCGAATGCACCGTAGGCAAGAATCACAGGAGGGACAACACCACCATTCCTGCTTATCACCATTCCTACCGCGTGCTCCGTAGGCAGGAATTACAGGCGGGACTATACCACTATCCCTGCTTACCACCATCCCTACAGTTCCTTTCCACACAACAAAAATCCATTGGAGCACTGTAGGCGGGAATCACAGGCGAGACTCTACCACCATCCCTATCGCGTACACCGTAGGTGGAAATCACAGGTGGGACAACACCACCATCCCTATGCGTACACCATAGGCGGGAATCGCAGGTGGGACTATACCATCATCTTTGCTTACCACCATCCCTACAGTCTTTTTCCATTTTCTCACAAAAATCCAGTTTTCCAATGAACACATGAACATGAATGCAATTACACGAAAACCTATTTTTCAATTTACAAACATGAACATATGTGCAATATGCAATATACCAGACCAACAACAATATCCAATAACCAACCAATTCCAAGAACCAAACACACAACAACTCCAACCTCCAATACATCTGACCCCCATAACTTATCGGACTCAGTCCGGCACAACCAATCAATCACAGTAATAATAAATGAGTTAGCACAGAAATATATTAAAATCTCAAAAGATGTTTGGAAAAATACTTACAGCGCTATATAGTAATTTTCGGAGGATTACAGATGAGCTGGAAGCGATAAAATAGCAACAGCGTAGTGTAAAATACACTGTGGTCGTGGGTCTCAAAAACCCACTTTTTAACGGAGTCAAACCAAGACTCGAAATTGATAGGGTAGGGCCTAGGGAGGTCGGTGAAACTAGTGGTGGCAGCCTTTGGCCGTGGGTGGCGGCGTAGGCGACGGTTTAAGGCCAAAAAGGGTGAAATCAGAGATGTGATTAATGCGGCTTCACTGGTGACGGATCGGAGCTTGGGTTGGGTCCTTTGGGTTGCTAGGAGGCCAAAGATGAAGTGGTGAAGAGCTGGTGGCCGGAGGTGGAGCGACGGCGGCGTTGGAGCACCAAAGCCACATGGCTTTAGATGGGAAGTGTGGGCAAACGGCGGCGCGGGAGAGGCTGGGATTGAAGGGTTAGGGTCGTCGGCGGCTGGGGAGTCGATTGGGCCGGGCGGTGAGGACCACGGCGGCGCACGGAGGTGGCTGGGTGGAAAGGCCGAAACGCATGGGGAGAGAGAGAGGGGAAGTTTTGCGCGGGAGGAAAGAGAGACCGAGAGGAAATAGAGAGAAAATAAAGAAGAAGAAAAGAAAAAGAGGAAAAGAAAAATAGAGAGAAAGAAATGAGGTCCAATTCTCATAACTGGGGTTCCAAAAATGATCCAACGAAAATTATTTCAAAACAATAAATTTAATTAAAATAATTTAAATGTAGTGAAAAGCTTAAATAAACCAACAATAATTTTAAAACCTATAAACAACTAATTTAAATTAAAGATCAATTTAAATATAAAATAATAATTAATATTATGAAAACATAACAAAAATAATTTTCACAACTTAAAAAATATAATAAAATAATATATCAAAACTCCCTTAATTTTAAAACAAGAGAACCAATCTTTAATTAATTAAAATAATCCTTTAATAAAATACACTAAAATATGGAGTGTTACAATAATCGTAATATGCTCGACAATAATAATATATTTATATACTAAATTACAAGCAATAGAACTTCTAATTAAAATATAATTTTCCAAATAACCAATTAGGGCTGTACAGCAACCGACATAATCGACCATCACCAATCAAAATCGGTCGAAACTGATGGAGAACTGGTCGACCAGTGGTAAAAATTGTTAGGATCAACCAATGTCGGCCGGTTCGGTTTTGGTTTGAACCATATTCAAACAACCAAACCGACTGATATAATATAATATATATTTTATTCTAATATAAAACGACGTTGTTTAACTTAAGTGAGTTAAACGGAGTCTTTTTTTACATATGTTTTATAAAAAAAATAATAGAAACGATGCGGCATCATCGTTTTAGATTAGGGTTGAAGCCCTAACTTGAGCCCCCAATCCCACTTCTTTATATCTTCACATAGCTTTGTTTCTAACTCTCTCTCTCATCGACATTGTCGTTTCTCAATCTCTCTCTCATCGACATTTTCGTTTCTCTCAGACTTCTCTCTATTGTCCACTGGTGAGACTCAACTCACCAGTCCTATCACCCCGATGTTGTCTCTCTCTACCTCACGTTCCATCTCTTTCTCTCTCATATCTTTGCTGTTAAGTTAAATATCTCTCTCAATATTATCATGCCTTCACAAAATTTTGGCAAGATTCAAGCTTATTCACGGATATATTTGATGTGGATCATTTTAGCAATACATTTAAGGATGAGTTCTTTTGGAAATGGAAGTGTGATTTATAGTCCAAAGGTAATTTAAGTGTGATTTATATGGCTAATCCTAAAAGTAGATAAAAAAAATTATCATCCCAAGGCCCAAAACCAATCAAAACTATTCCAATTGGTTTTCTTCTCCTTAATTGGTTGATTCGGCCAGTTTTGTACAAATAAAAAGCAAGTCGATTGGGTTTCAGTTTTGGACCGAAACCAAACCAACCGGTTCAATTTTCATCCCTACAGCCCACAATGGATTACATGATACTAAAAGTGGATCTAGACCTCATTCCCCATTGCACCTTAAATATAACCAAAGACAAACTAATGATAGACATGCAATTTTTTTCACCCTCTTCCCCTTCGTACCATTTTTTCTTTCAAAATGACAATACTTTTATAGAAGGGTATGTTATATATTGTCTTGGAGAGTGTAGTGTACTCCTTTTGAAGACAAAGTAGAGGCCACAATTAAAAAAAATAATTTTTTCATGTGGGTTTTAGATTTATTCACTTTTTTCAAAAGGAGTATACTGGGGGATTGCACATTCCAGGGCTGCAAATATCATTTCTCTGTCATGGATTATGCAAGCGCCATATATTCTTTTTGAAAAAGAGTGAGGTCCACCATTAAAAAATTAATTTTTTATGTGGATTTCATATCGACTCACTATTTGCAAAATGAGTGTTTAGCACTTGTATACTCTATAATTCCAAATATCATTTTTCTTATAAAATTACTATACTTTTCTAGATAAGCGAGAGACTAGTAAATAGTATTGTATTTACTATTTCACCCTCTTCCGCTTCAGCTTCTCGATAGGATGTTACCGCCACAATGCCACATTTCACTCTGTGTTGCTGATGAGATGAATCCCCCATTGCCCTTATGCTGCCGAGATCTTCAAATGAGTCAAATCCCAGCCACGGATAAACTAAAAACAATTATGAAAACCTACGAGTATTATTATCGCATCAAAACTCCTAAAACTGGGCCCGAAACTCACAATATCCCATTTTTTAAAGAAGAAAAAGGTCCTCTAATTGAAAAAAAGTCATAATGTGAACGAAAACTGACCAAAATGGCATATATGTAGAAAGTTAATATCTGTTGTGAGAGTTATGAATCTTCTGGCAAAGCCCCACTGGCAGCCAATTTTTCAGAGAAGAATGAAGAAAAATCGGTCAGACAAAGAGAGTGCTTATACATGATTGTTTCTTTTTGCCCGCGTTTACGGATCTTGTTTGCATTGAGTCGAATTTTGAATATTAGATTATATGAATCAATCTGAATTCCACTCGCTTAATTAAATGGATCAAACCATAAAACTCTAATATGGTCTATATAAATAACCAGTGATACGACACAACCTACGGTGCATGTGATATATATGGTGGTAAGTAGAGATGGAGGTAGAGTCTCGCCTGTGATTCACGCTTACGTTGTACACGGTAGGGATGGTGACAAGTAGGAATGGTGGTAGAGTTTCGCCTGTAATTCCCACCTACAGTGCTTTGATGGGTATCCCTTGTGTGAAAAGGAACTGTAGGGATGATGGTATAGTCCCGCCTGCGATTCCTGCCTACGATGCACGCTGTAGGGATGGTGGTAGAGTCCCACCTGTGATTCTCGCTTACAGTGTCTGATAAATGTTTTTATGTGAATACTTTTCTGGAAAAGGATGGATTATTGTTTTGGGCCAAAAATGTGATTTTTGGCGTGTGTTTGGAAAATATTCATTTTTGAAAAAAAAAAAGATGTTTTGAGGCTAATGCATATTTCATCATATGCATGCATGTTGGTTGCATTAATGCACTTTTATCTCGTGAGTTGTTTGGATTATTACTTACTTGCAGTACCATTTTATAGTACTGTAGATTTTGGTGTAGATGAGGACGACGAGCCTGAGGAATCGGCTCCGCAGAAGGAGTGACATGTGGTCGTTGTTTTGGATTATGTGAATTGTTTCCCTTTTATCTATGTATTTTGCTTTTTACTTTACTATGCGAATAACTGTATAATTTTCAGTAATACTTTTATTTTGGATATTTGTATTATAAATTCTGGTACTTAGTTGACTCATTTAATTTATCTGCTGCGTTATGTTGTGCACTTTTTGTATGTTGCACACACTTGAGCACTTATCATTGGGATGCGTGACCCGCGTTGTCATCATCCAGATGTCGTGATTTTCACATTGCCGTACGTGAGAGTCAGGGCATCACAGGTGGTATCAGAGCAGTTCAGCTCTGGGTAAAACCACATGTCCCTTAGGTGCAGTACCAGAAAGTTTTAAAGTTGTGATTTGAAATTATTTAATTTAAAGTATGTTATTTTGATTGGGTTTATTTATTTATTTTGTTGTATACTATTTTGTTGTTTATTTATTTTATTGTATGTTATTTTATTTAAATTGTTTTATTTTATGGTCAGTTATTTTATTTATTTTAATTATTTATTCTGTACTACTTCATTTGTTTTATTCATTTTGTCGTATGTTATTTTATTTACTTGTTTGATTTTATTTTGTGATATTGTGCTTCATTTTAATTTATTTTACTATATTCTATCTTAATTTATTTTGAGTAAAAGTGAGGTTAAGGGTTGCGCTATGGCAGGAAGATGGTACGACCGAGAATGCCATTAATAGGTATTAATATTTAATGTGGTAGGCTTGAACTTTTATCAATTTGGTTTGCTTTGGTAATATCTAGGCTTGTATATAAGGAACATTATGGTCTGGGTGATCTCTTTGGGGAGTAGGATAATTGAGGTTTTAGATTTTGTGGAGATATTACATGAGGCTTTAGAATAGAAGGTTGTAAGTTCAACAAACTTGAAGGATAGATTTATGAGAATTTCACCAAAGGTTTAAGGTTTTGCAGACTTTAGGAAATCATTTGTTATCATTTAGTGTTTTAGATTTTGAAAGTTTCAGGAGTCGATTTTTTTATTACTGGATATAAGTTTATCGATTTTATAGATTTCGGAAAGTGATTCTATTATAATTTAAGATTTTAGAATTGCAGATTTGAAGGGCTGATTTGTAATAAGATTTAAGTTTTAATTCTGTAGGCTTGGTGTGCTAGCTTGATTTATTTTGGAGACTGATTTAAGTGTTGTATTAATGTTTTTGTGGAGATGGAGATTTCGGATTACATGGCTGCTCTAGGAGTACTAGACGTGAGGTGCCGTTGGGAGACTAATGCGAATATGATGGAATTGCCTTTGAGAGTAGACTTGAGAGAACATTACTCATGCCTGTCTGGGAGTTTTTAATGGTATGACTTTCTTAAGCTTGTTCTGGGTTGTATCTTGTAACTGCTTTAGCATTGATGTTTGAACTTGTAAATTTTGAGGACGAAATTTTATGTAAGGGGGAGGATGTGACACCTCGTATTTTAGTATATTTTAACTGAAGGATTATTTTAATTAATTTAAATATTGGTTCTCTTGTTTTAAAATTTATTAGATTTCTTGTTGGTTTATTTTATGATTTTTAAGTTGTGAAAATTATTTTGTTATACTTTATTAATATTAATTATTATTTTGCATTTAAATTTCTCTTAATTTAAATTAGTTGTTTTTGTGTTGTAAAATTATTATGTTGTTGGATTTTATTATTTTATTTTACTTAGTCGTTGTATATAAATTAGTTTTATTTAAATTACTGTTTTGAAATCATTTTTGTTGGACCAATTTCGTGACCCAAGTTATGAGGACTGGACTTTATTTCTTTCCCTCACTTTTTCTTTTTCCTCTTTTTCTTTTTGCTTCTTTTTCTTTTCTTTCTTTTTCTTCTTATTTCTCCTCGGGTTCTCTCTCCCGTGCGCGACGTCTCTCCTCTCTCTTCACCGTTTGAAATTTTGTCTGGCTGTAGCGTTGCCGTGCGTCGTCTGTTACCGACACCGCCTCTCCCATCCTCTTCCCCTTCGGCTGGCGACCTCACCCATCCAATTTCATCTCCTCTCTCGTCGGCATTTGTCCCCACTCGCCACTCTATGCTGCGGCCTTCTTTGCGTTCCAGTGCCGCCGTTGCACCACCTCCAGCCACCATTTGTTCACCACATCATCCTCGACCTCCTAGCAACTTAATGCACCCATCCTTAGCCCCGATCCGTCACCGGTGAATCCGAGCCAACCTTATTTCCGATTTGATCATTTTGGCCTCCAAACTCCTCCCTTGCTGCCACCCATGACCAAAGGCCACCACCATTAGCTTCACCGACATCTCTAAGCCCTACCCTTGTAATCTCAAATCTTCGTTTGACCCTGTTCAAAATTCACCATTTTGAGACCCACGGCCTAGTGCATTTTTTACTGTTCTATTATTGTGTTGCCACCTCTTGCAACTTCGTTATCCTTCAGAAATTATTTTATAGCACTGTAAGTATTTTTTCAAATAACTTTTGAGATTTAAATGTATTTTTACGTTGACACATATTTACTGTGATATGGTTGGTTGTGCAGGACTAAGTCCGAGGAGTAAGGGGTCGGTTGGATTGGAGGATGGAGTTGTTTGTGTGATTGGTTATAATGGGATTTTTTGGTTGTTGGTTATTGATGTCGTGTCTTGTACATTGCATGTTTGCATGTATGTTCATATTTGTAAATAAAAATTGAGTTTTCGCATAATTGCATGCATGTTTATGTGTATATTTGAAAACTGAATTTTTATGTGAGAAAAAGGAAAAGAGACTGTAGGGATGGTGATAAGCAGTGATGGTGGTATAGTCCTGCTTGTGATTCCTGCCTACGATGCACGCGGTAGGGATGGTGGTAAGCAGAGATAGTGGTAGAGTCCTGCCTATGATTCTCGTCTTAGTGCTCTGATGGGTACCCCTTGTGTGGAAATGAACTGTAGGGATGGGGGTATAGTCCCGTTTGCAATTCCCGCCTACGATGCACGCGGTACGGATGGTGGTATAGTCCCGCCTGTAATTCCTGCCTACGGTGCATTTGGTAGGGATGGTGGTAAGCAGGGATGGTAGTAGAGTCCCGCCTACAGTGTCCGATAAATATTTTTATGTGAATAATTTTCGGTAAAAGGATGGATTATTGTTTTGGGCCATTTTCTGAGAAAATTGTGGAAAATGTTTTTATGGAAACGTTTTGGGCCAAAAATGAGATTTTTTGCATGTGTTTGGAAAATATTCATTTTTGAAAAAAAAAAAAGATGTTTTGAGGCTAATGCATATTTCATTATATGCATGCATGTTGGTTGCATTAATGCACTTTTATCTCGTGAGTTGTTTGAATTATTACTTACTTGCGATACTGTTTTATAGTACTGTAGATTTTGGTGCAGATGAGGACGATGAGCCTGAGGGATTGGCTCCAGAGAAGGAGTGACATGTGGTCACTGTTTTAGATTATGTGAATTGTTTCCCTTTTATCTATGCATTTGAATTTTTACTTAATTACGCGGATAGCTGTATAATTTTCAGTAATACTTATTTTGGATATTTGTATTATAAATTCTAGTATTTAGTTAACTCATTTAATTTATCCATTGCGTTATATTGTGCACTTTATGTATGTTGCACACACTTGATCAGTTATCGTTGGGATGTGTGACCCGCGTTGTCATCATCCCGACGTCGCGATTTCCATGTTGTTGTACGTGGGAGTCGGGGCGTCACATTTACTAATTTTCATTGTCTTTCAACCACATTTCATTCAAGTCAACGCAATTGGAGTATCTTTACTAGCTATGAGTCTTTTTATTGGATTTTGGTCTATTGTGAGTATTGCTTGAAGCTTCTAACCAATTTTTAGCATTTTGATTTTGTTCCTTCATACTTGACCTAGACCATAATTAGCCCATTGTTAGCTCAATCTTTCGGCCTATTGTTAACTCTTTTTTAGTTTTGACTCATTATCAACTCATTGTTGACCACAACTCTAGATTTGATATTTTAGCTGTGAGTCGCTTTAACACCAACTCTACTTTTTATCATCTCATTGGTGACCAACCAAACATATATGAAGGCTACATTAAAACTTCAAACTCAAGATTTCAAAATTTCCCACCTTGAGAGCAATCCTAATGGGTTATGCAGTAAAATTCATGTCTTTGTAAAATTTGAAGGAAATAGCTCAAT
Organism: Cyclocarya paliurus; assembly: GCA_029856935.1. NCBI lineage: Eukaryota > Viridiplantae > Streptophyta > Magnoliopsida > Fagales > Juglandaceae > Cyclocarya > Cyclocarya paliurus. The sequence continues at coordinate 19,066,459 of CM056956.1, read as the reverse complement.
ATAGCCCATCCAATGGATTGTGTAGTTTATAACTAATATTGAGTTTGCTAAAGTACCGTCTCTACATCTATGGAACATTATTCACACTTATATAAATATTTAATTCATTTCTCTCTCTACTTTTTACTCTTTACTCATTTATTTATCTACTTTCTACTTTTTACTTTATTTGAAATGAATAAAATATATTAAAAAGTATAATATTTAAATGATATAAATAAAAAATGGATAAGCTGAAATATGGTATTTTTACAGTCAGTATATAAAATAGAAAAAATAAGTTTTGGTGATGTATTTTAAAGGATATGATGAAGAATCCATTGAGAGTCCTCTTAGTTTGAGGGGATGTTGGAGATAATATCTCACATCAAGAATATGATTTGATATTATCTTGATTTGATTTTCATAATTATCAAATAACTTTAATTTGATATCATTTTGATTTTATTTTTTTATTAATATTTATCTTATCTTATCTCAATGAAATTTCCTTATAAAGAGGAATTTATGGTTTGTATTCAATCACACTTGAAAATGGAAAAGGTATAGCGCTCAATCATCTCTCCTCCTTCTCTGTTCTCTTTCTTTTTATCTATTATATTTTATTTTTTTATCACCAACAACAAAACAATGCATAGAAAACTAAACATTTATAAAATTTAAAAATTAAATTTATTCGTATTATACGGGTTGATTGTGGGTTACGCGTGTTGACCGCAATTGACCTATTTATTAATTGTGTCTAAACAAGTTAATCTATTTTGACTCAAACTTATTTATATCAAACCTAAATCCGCTTATTTTGTGTCGTGTTCATATCGGATTCTTGGATCACATCATATATTGTCATTCTTGATAGCAATCAACAATATATATATGAGTAATGCTACGTATAGTCGTAAAATGCATAAACGCCGCGCAATCATTTTGAAAAAGAGTGTGATCTACTATTAAAAAATTAATTTTTTTTTCATGTAGATCCCGTATTAACTCACCTTTTTAAAGGGATTTCGCAACACTTGCACATTTAAGACTACAAGTATCATTTCTCTACAAAAATTGGGTATTTTGCAATGTTTAGTTACTTCTTCCTCTTTTCTTGTGGATCAATTGACTCAATCGATTAAAATTCTCTCACCAAATCCTAGTCCCAATGAAAAACCTTCTTTTAATCCATTACAAATTCTATTTAATCTCCAAATCTTCCTAATCCTACTCAGAAACCGCGAAAGCTCATTGTATTTGTGTCAAATATGTATCACTGCACGACCCTCCAAATTACTTAAATTCAAAGCGTTCCTTGACAAAGAAAGAGAGATAACAGCATTCTGTATATTGAATACCTACAATTACACAGAAAATCATCATAGAAATCAAAGAGTACTGAGAGATATGGCTGGATGGTATATTTTCTTTCCTCTTACTAGTGTCGAAGACAACTACAACATGAGTTTACTGATGCAAGCATATCTGAAGCAACTCCAACGCAAACTTGAACTCTACCGGTATTGGCAACAACAATCCCAATCAATACTTATCGAAGAAACCGTACCAGTCAAAAAATTCACCATCGATACAGTGGATTACTCATGACTCGCATCCTTCTTGAGAGTTGAAAACTGGTTCCTTTCGTTGTGGCATTGGAACCTGCCGATTGACGTTAACGATGACTACAATTCAATATAAGCAAGAGAACCAATTTTGATGAATGAGCTTTTTACGGTTCCGATTCTGATTGGGGTTCCGATTCTGATTGGGGTTCCAATTTCAATTTCGATTGGGGTTTCGATTCCAATGTTGATTCCTTTGGTATTCAGGAAACGATGAGTAAAATCTCGCGAATCTTTTCTGTTTCGACGTGAATTTATGGTACTTTTAATACATTTTACTATATTTTCACTGACACATGCTCGCTGCTTTTGGTTAAGGTCATCACGATCAAGGACAAAGAATAGACACCTACACTAACTAGGTGATCAGCTCGTTCATGGCAGCATACGAATCTTATATTAATAACAATTCTTCTATATGCAATCGCCAGCGCAAAACCGATACGGGCAGGAAAGTGAAACTGAAACAAAAGGAAAAGAAAGCAAAGAGTCGAAGCCTTGCTCGCGCTGAACCTAGAAACCATCCTCGGAACGATTCCGTGTGGTCACCGCCGTGGACTAAAGAATCGGTTGTTGCAGTTGCCGTTGATCACACATTTCGGATCTGAGCCGCCGTCGAAGTGGGTCTACTTCATTGATTTCCAGATCTGCTTCTTCCAATTGACTGTTGAGTAGTTCTTTCTCTTCTTTTAGATTTGATTTTCTGTTATTCTTCACACATTCTCATGTATGTCTTTTACTAGTGAGTATGTTCCTTTTGGAGTCATGTACCTACTCTTTTGTTTGAGTTTCTCCTGACGAATAAAATACATATGCGATTATTGCACTTTTGGTTTGCTAAAATGCTTTTACTTATAAAAACTAAAACCATTTTAGACCTTGAATGGTTCTTTAGAATACAAGTCAAAAGAATTACTTCAGAATAAACATTTTGTTGTTTATTGAGAGGACTCGTGAGGAGTTGGTCTTGGTTACTTCAAAGTTCAATCGGTCATGTAAGAAACTGGAGCTAAGTATGAGAATTGGAAAATACAATTATCAGAATTGTGGGATTCAAAGTTTAATTAATTCAAAAAAGAAGTTTAATTAATTTTCCTCGGTGACAATTAAAAGAGTGAACATGTTTACGTATTTGCTGAGAAAGCTGTATTTTTTGGGTATTTGTAAATGGAATATTATGTGATTATAATTTATAATGCGGCATATACACATTATGGTTTTTATGAATATCAAAAAAGGTAATTCAATTAACTCACTTATTCCTTGGAATAATGATTTCATTTCATTTTGGACCCGGATCATAATCCTTCCTGCTTGTATGGATTTGGTTTGGGGCCATTTTCTTATTGTTTTGTATGATTGTGAACTGTAGTTGTATGAAATACAAACTGTAGCAAAGAAAAAATAATAATATTTCATTATTATGGAGATCAGAAGTACAATTAATCCAATGTGGGTTTGATTTAATGATGGGAAGCACAGCCGATCCAAGTCCATAAGAAAGAAATTCAATGAAGAGCGGTTCTTTTCCTAATCCAGAACTTGACATAATGAAGTCACCCAAGTTGCTTCCAAGACAAAGCTCTCTCTTTAACGATTTGCCAAATTGCTCCATCAATAATATTTAAGCAAAGCACCTATCAAACTCAAGGGTTATGGATCTTTTCAACTAAAGCGGCAATAAAAGAGTTAAGTGGAATCTACATGCAATTTCGTGCATGTCTCAAATATATGACAGCTTGCCTATCTGATAATCTCTGAATTCAAAAGCATACCAGTATGTGTTCCAACATTTCTAGTTCATAAAATAGGTAGTACAACACCTTTCAGTACAATTCACATATAATCTTAACCCATTTTTACACAAGTAAGTTTCACAAATAATTTACAAAACAAGTTCACAAGCAAAGTCTGTTTTTGGTTACTTAAACCAGCCAAAACAGATTCAAACCCAAATAGATGGCTACTTAAACTAGCCAAAATGAACCTCTACAATTAATGATCTAATCCAACAAAAGGACTTTTTACATGAAATGTATCCAAACCAAGCAAACACTATTACAAAGGTAACAACCCAATACAAACACAACAACTTTCACTTTTTCTTTTTTAGATTCTTCACCATCTCTTTATCTTCCCTTTTGCGAATAGCATACTCGCGCTTTAATACATCATCTCACGTCTTCCAAGCGTTATTCTCTCTTGATAAAATGTTCTCCTCTAGCAACTAAAGTATATCCACCCATACAAAGAATTCACACCTCGCATCTCCTTGCACACAGTACAAACTCCCAATTAACATGATAAAGTACACCTCGCAACCAACAAACCAATATGCAAATCTGACAAATATAAAGTTGTTTTACCATATTATACTTTGGACAGGCAAAGAATCTCCTTCCAGGATTTTTCTTAGTGTAGGACGTCTTTAGTGGTGTTTTCAAACCACACCAACACGTGGGTGATTCCATGACATCATCATTAACTAAAGATGATGATTGGGATGATGCTATGCGTGATTTTGAAAAATGCAGCCATGAAAAAATTGTATTAGTCAAACCATGCATATTTAAAATTGGTAAGCAAACCATGAAAAAAAGAAATAAAGAGGTAGGCGCTATCCTTGGATGAATACATTGTATTATGTTTTAATAAGCACTCAGAACCTAACAATTAATTCAATATAACTTACTAATGAAAAAATAATTCAATTATTGGACATTAACCATGAAGGTAAAAAATCTATTTATTAATATTTCAATGAAGACATAGACAAAAAATCTTTTCTTATCTAATATTTGAATGATAAGAGATTTAAAATTCTATTACATAGATTGAATTCTATTTTAAGCTCTTCAAGATGGTGAAGACAATTGAAAAGTAGGGAGATTGAGAAATTGGATGGAAACTTATGATATTAAGTACTCATCAGTGAGTAAGGTAACTCTCTCTGGCTGTGTCAGAGAGCTTATTCTCCCTACGTGGTAGTGGAGTACTGCATGGCAGACACGGATCTTTCCACTCTCTGGGAGGGGCTAAACCTTACAGAGAATGAAGATCAAGATGTTGTTCTATCCGATAAATCCTTAGAAGCTGCAGCCTTAAAAGGCAAATATTGCCTTTTGGTGCTGGTTATAGCTGACCGAAGTTTCAACAATGAAGCATTTCGAGCTACAATGCTACGAGCCTGGAGATCAGCAGGCTGGATTCATTTTACTGAAGCAGGAGAGAAGAAGTTCCTCGTGGAGTTTCAACATATCTTAGATCTGGGAAAAGTCCTCGAAGGTAGACCATGGTCCTTTGACAAGTCTATGGTAGCCATCCATGAAGTCAATGGAGGCATCCCCATCTCTGCAATAACCTTCTCCCATGAACCATTTTGGGTGCAGCTGCACAACATTCCTCTGGCAGGTATGAACAAATTCTATGGTGAGCAAATTGCATCTGGTATAGGACAGATCCTGGAGGTAGAAGTCGATGACAATGAACTGAGTTGGAGTCACTTTCTTAGGGTGAAAGTCCTTGTTGATATTAACAAACCTTTGGCTTGTGGGAGATGGGTCAAAGTACTTCACTAGAAAACATGGATTACTTTCAAATATGAACGTCTACATAATTTCTGTTTCATGTGCGGTGTGATTAAACATAGAGGAAGAGGATGCCACCTATTCAAACAGAATGACCACTCACAGCAGCAATATGGCCCCTGGTTAAAGACTGGACCTGCCAAATCCAGTGTTAAGGATTCCAAGAGATATGGCAACAATCCTGAGGCAAGTCAACAAAGGGAAGATCCCAGTCATCAACCAACAACGGCTGAGAAAGGTACCAACAGCAGTGGCAAAGCTACTATGGTGGAGGAGCAACCCCCAGATCAGCAGATTCCCCCTTTAGTTTCAAATCCTGGTCCTACTCCACTCGAGCACCAGCCTCACACTAGGATCCTTTTGACTCCTATCATGGTCCCCACCACCTCCAATTGTCCCTCCATTCGCACCTTTGCCACCTCAAAAGGTCAGTCTCCTTCCACCCCCTTGAATAAATTCATTCCACCTATCTCCTTGGGCAAAGAGCATATGATGCCTCCTTCTGTAAAGGTAACAGCACTACCAAAAGTCTCTAGTGTGTTGGACCCACACTCAAAGTCTGACCCTCCATCTCTAGTGGATGAGATGGAACATGACCCAAGCCACCTTAGTTTCGACCTTACAACACCAATACATCCAAAGAAAACCAATTGGAAGAGACTGGCCCATGGAGCACCCTCCATACCTCCCAGCATGGGTCTGATCACAAGAGGAGAAACTAAGAGGTTGGCCTTTCAAACCTCTCTGGATCCTAACTCTCAACCTCCCAATATCAAGAAATCCAAGGTCTTGGCCTATGCTGAGGTACAAACCTCCTCGACTAATCAGGTGGTGGCTGTAAGGCAGCCCCACCAACCATAATGAAATGCCTTAGCTGGAACTGTCGAGGGCTTGGGAACCCTCGGACAGTTCGGGAACTACAACACCTGGTGTATCAAAAGAGCCCACTCTTTGTTTTCATTATGGAAACAATGTGTCACAGAAATAAGGTGGATCGAATTAGTAAGCAATGTGGATTTTCCAATAGTTTTGTAGTTGACAGCAATCAGTGGAGGTATAGCTTTGCTGTGGAAAAAGGACCTTAATGTCAACCTGATTTCCTACACTAGATATCACATCTCGGTAGAGGTCCTCATCCCCGAGTGTCACCAGGCATTTATCCTCACAGGCTTCTATGGTCACCCGGAGGCACACAAAAGAGCAAGTAGTTGGGACCTAATGCGAGCACTGAAACCTTGTTCAAACCAAGGCTGGATCTGTCTTGGTGATTTTAACGAAATAAAAAATTCTTCCCAACCTCCCACTATTCATCCACACTCCACACTCCACCTTTTTTTAATTTTTTTTATTAAATAAATTTTATATGAATAGTGAATAAAAAATTTGAAATAGTTAAAAAAAATAAATTCAAAAAAAAATTTAAAACAAATATTAAAAAATATTAAAAAAATGGAGTGTGGAGTGTGAGTGAATAGTAGGAGGTTGTATAACAAAACCCTAACGAAATATGCTTTCAGTTTGAAAAAATGGGTGCAGCAGAAAGGTCATATAGAATGATGGAAAACTTCAGAGCTACAATCGAGGACTGTGACCTTAATGAGATTCATTTTGAGGGTGATTACTTTACCTGGAGCAACGGAAGAGAGGGAGATCAGTTCACCAAAGTAAAGCTGGATAGAGCACTAGGGAACTTGACATGGTTCAACCTTTTCCCAAATAGCAGTGTAACATCTTTAACTGCTCAATGCTCAGACCATTGTCCCATTTTATTATCATCTAATTCAAGCCTGCAAGTTGATGGAAATCACACTAGGCCTTTCAGATTCGAAGCTCAATGGATCTCCCGAATTGAATGTAGAGACCTGATAATTAATGCCTGGGATGATATACCAAACCAGACCTAAAAAATGATGAAACTTTCAGCTAGCCTCAGTCGATGCAAGGAATATCTTCAATTATGGAGCAAGAATCTCTTCAAAAAACAAAAGCAACAAATAAACTCTAAGCTCTCGCAAATCAAAAGGCTCCAAGAGATTAATATAGGAAGAGGCAATGAGGAGATAAACATACTCAGGGTTGAAGTGGACGGGTTACTTGAAGAAGAGGACATTAAATGGAAATAACGAGCTAAGCAAACATGGCTCAAGGAAAGAGATAGAAACACTAAATTCTACCACATGTCTGCAAACCAAAGGAAAAAATAGAATGCCATCAACAAAATCTCCGATGATTCCGGCTCTACTGCAACCAAACCAGAAGAGGTAAGTGAGTTGATTAACCTCTTCTTTAAAGACCTCTTTACTACCTCCCAGTAGAATCTTATTGCTGAGTGCCTAGAAGATATGGAGTCAATAGTCTCAGATGATATGAACATCTCCCTCACTAAACCAATCACTCTGGCAGAAGTTAAACAAACTATTTTTAGCATGAATGGTCTAGGGTCCCCAGGACCCGATGGCTTCCCAGCCATTTTCTACCAAAAGTTTTGGGATATTGTAGGCCACCAAACCTACTCAGCTGTACTTGAAGCCTTCAATTCTAATGACTGGCCAAGGAACTTCAATGCTACCCATATTGCTTTAATCCCAAAAAAGAAGGTCCCCCTCAAAGTTTCAGAATATAGACCAATTTCTCTTTGCAATGTCGGTTATAAGATTTTGGCAAAAGTCTTTGCCAATAGACTGAAACCTCATCTCTCTCAGCTAATCTCTCCATCTCAAAGTGCCTTTGTCCCAGGCAGACTAATAACAGATAATGCTATCATAGCCTTTGAAACAATGCACACAATGAGCAATCTGTTGAAGGGTAAAGATGGACACATGGCACTCAAGTTGGATATGAGTAAAGCCTATGACAAGATCAAATGGCCTTTTCTAGCAGCTGTGATGACTAAATTGGGGTTTTCCTCAAAATGGATCAATACCATCATGAACTGTGTTAATTCAGTGTCATATTCAATCCTCCTCAATGGTATCCCACAAACCTCATTCTCTCCTTCTGGAGGCATCAGACAAGGTGACCCTCTATCCCCATACCTATTCATCCTATGCACTGATAGTCTGAGTAAACTAATCCAAACAGCAGAAATTAAAGGAGCCATTACAGGAGTTCCTATTGGCAGATCTGGCATGCATGTCAGCCATTTATTCTTTGCGGATGATTGTCTCTTATTTTGCAAGGCAAACCCTCTAGAATGGTGTAGACTACTCTTCTTGCTAGAGAAATATGAACAAGGCTCAGGCCAAAGGCTGAACAAAGATAAAACTTCCATCTTTTTCAGCAAAAACACAAGAAAGGAAGCAAAAGATCTCATCATAGCAGTTGCCGGTATACAATCCTCTCAACCTTATGATAGGTATCTAGGCTTACCAACTCAGCTTGGGAGAGACAAGCTAAAAGGTTTTAAAAGCATTATTGATCGAGTGAGAGGCAAAATAAGCAACTGGAAAATGAAGCACCTGAGCCAAGCAGGTAAAGAGATTCTCATCAAAGCAGTTCTCCAATCCATCCCAACATATAGCATGGGAGTCTTTAAATTACCTAAAGCCATAGTCGAGGAACTAAACAAGCTCATCAGACAATATTGGTGGGGTAACCAAGAGGACAGAGGCAAAATTAATTGGTGCTCCTGGAAACAAATGAGATGCTAAAAAATGGCTGGTGGTCTAGGCTTTAGGGACCTGGAATTCTTCAATCTGGCCATGTTAGCAAAACAGGGATGGAGATTGATTCAACAACCTGAGTCCCTAGCTGCCAAGATTCTTTCTGTAAAATATTTCCCCAATGGCAACTTCCTTCAAGCCAAAATCAAAAGGACTGCATCTTACATATGGAGGAGTATCTATGCTGCAAAAAACTTGCTGGAATCAGGATTAATATGGCGATTGGAGATGGCAAGCAAACCAGAATCTGGAAGGAAAAATGGCTCCCATGCCCCTCATCATTCATGATTCAAAGCCAACCCAAGGATTTAGATCCTGAGGCCTTCGTAGCCTCTCTGATTGATCATACAACTCTGTCCTGGAAAACAGAAATCTTGAAGTTACAATTTTCTAAAACTGAAGCAAAAGCAATTATGCTAATCCCTTTAACTATCTGTGGCAGCCATGACAAATTAAGGTGGCAAGGAACCAAGGATGGCATATTTTCTGTTAGTAGTGCCTACAATCTGCAAATTACTCTCCACCATTCAACTCGAGGTCAATCTTCCCTTTCTACCACTACCACAAAAAAATGGGGAAGATTATGGAAGCTCCCTCTTACCAATGCTGAAAAACTCTTCCTATGGAAGGCCTGCCATAATGCATTACCTACCAAAGCTAACCTGAAATGGAGAAGAGTAATGGAAGACTCCAACTGCCCCATTTGCAGCCAGACCGAGGAAACAGTGGAGCATGCTCTTTGGGAGTGCCCTTTAGCCAATGATGTATGGAGCTACTGCTCAACCCAATTTCAGAAGCAGGGAGTATATTTCCCATCATTTAAAACAATGGCCCTCAATATGCTAGCTGAAATGAAGGAATCTCTCTTAGTCGAATTTGCAGTGGTAATATGGAAGATTTGGAAGCGAAGGAATGTGTTTATTTTCAAGCAGACCTTCACCAATCCACTTACTCTATCCTCTCAGTCAAAATAAAAGATAGAAGAACTACAAATTCTGGCCATCCATTTACCAAACTCTCCTCATGCGGCAAGTAATCCAGTAGCACATTGGGAGGCTCCTCCTCAAAACCTCTATAAGGTGAACTGGGCAGCAAATCTATCAAAACTATCCTGCACATGTGGAATCGGAGTGACTATCAGAGATTGGCAAGGGCAATTTATAGCAACAATAAGGATGAAGCAACCATTATTTCCCGACACCCTCCTGGCAGAAGCCTATGTTGCTCAACAAACTATTCTCTTAGCCACAAACATCATCCTTGAAGGAAATGCATAGCAGACAGTGGAAGAACTTAATGAAAATATTGCCAACTGGTTTTCGACTGGTCTGATTTCAATGGAAACTAGGATCCTCTTAAACCAATTCGATTCATGGCCTGTCCAATTTGTACCAAGAGCTTCCAATGTGATAGCTCACGCCTTAGCAAAAAATGCTCAAGTTATTGAAGATGTACTCATTGAACTAGAGGACATTCCAGACTGTATTGACCATTTGGTCTCTACTTGATGAATATATTATTCCTTTCAAAAAAAAAAAAAGTACTCATCAGTCTTTAAAATTGGATAGAAAAATGCAAAAAAAAAGAAAAGAAAAAAAAACCTAACAAGAAACTAAAAAATGATTCATATTCCCTTCTCTGTAATCAAAATATAAGTTGAAACACTCTAAGTACAGTGATATTACATTTAACAAACTCCCAATACTTAATGAATTAAACCGATTGTAAAACATAATTTTTATTAAACTTGTACACTGCCAGCCAAAGAAAGGGTGAATGGGAAGAGCAACAGTACCAATGAGAATACTACACTTACATCCTGTCCCAAATTTGCTTAACAAGCCAGTCCAGTTCTAAAGACTCACCAGTACCAACCAACTTAAATGATTGGTGCCACTAGATGTGGAGAAATTAAAAGGAATGAAAGTGTCAGGATATAATGCTACAAACTAACCACCATTATTTAATTGAAGTAAAACCAAAATTTTCAAACTATGTCACTGAAAAATCCCTCTACAACAAAAGAAAAAACAAAATAAAGTACCCGGGTTACTTGCATCAATTTATAATGAGCAGCAATTGTACTAATTCATTGGCCAACACTGATAAACTTGATAAGATAACCAAACGGATTGTAAAACATATTTTTTCTTAAACCTGTACATTGTCAGCCAAAGAAAGGGTGAATGGGAAATGCAGGGTAAAGAAAATTTAAGCAAGTCTAATTGACAAGTAAAAGCAACAAAAAAAATAAATCAGATATTAATACAAAAATTGTATTTGGTTGAAGACTCAACTGGGCAAAGTAGATTTGAAATCCATTACTTGTTCTTATAAACTACAAATCTAGTTAATACATCTATAGTTCATATTTAGATCGCTTCTATTGTTAATAACCAAATTACTAATAAAACTACATACGTATGTACATATAGGCTTTCATGTGTGCCTACATAAATAAAGGATCAATCAACTTCCAAGTAGAGATAGAAACCCCGGCCCTTCAAGGAAAAGGTACATCTTGCTCAAGTCAAAGGACCAAGTATATAGGACACATACAAAAGCATCGTCTGTACATGCTAGTTTAGTGTATTCAATCACAATAACAATTGGAACTCTTGGAATCATTATAAATGGAGTCGAATTTCTCCATCCCAAATAATTGGGGGTCCCATTTGGCATTCACACCTTCCTATACCCAACCCAAGGTATTAAACTAGAACTTTTATTCTTTAAGACAAGAAAGTAAAATCACATGAAACCAAATGGATTCATCAATTCATCGCACGAAATTAGGCTAGTAAAAGAGAACAAGGATACCTCAAGTTCGCTGTGTGATTGTATTTGTTTTTTAAATCGCTCCTAAAAAACATTCACTTCTTTCAAGAGTTGCTCTTGCAGTGCTTGTCCATGCCCTTTTGCAGCAGCAAGTTCTTGTTCTGAATATAGGAATCGATCTAAAATTTGACCTCTTAGCTTCTGTTAGGATCATAAATGAATTAGGGGATAGAAGCTTACACCAATCCCCCCCCCCCCCCACACACACACACATCTATGTATGAATGCATGTATTCACATATGCGTGCATGCAAGCATGGAGAATCTTACATAAAATTCTCAATGACAATTCAAAGAATTTCAATGGAACATACAATGATATCTAATTAAGAAAATGAAAAAGAAAACTGCAAGTCATACCATTTAACTCATAATTGCTTAGCTCAGGACTCAGGTTACAGTATATAATGTTAAATGAGAAAACATCATATGATAGAAAATTATTCTATTTTCTATCATCTTCCTAAGATTACTTGCCACTCGAGCGCTATAAGATTAATACTTGCAACAAAGAGAATAAAATATAGAAATAAAACCACATGGAAGTCTTGAGCACTACATGAAAATTTAAGGAATGCAAAAACTGATAGAATTTAATAGAGGCAATCAACTAGGTCAACTTTTTTTAGGAAATGCAGGTTTCTTAGTAAAAAATGTTGAGAAATATAGTGGAAGATTTTTTCAACTCACCAACTTTCCTAAAATTCTCCTCCAAAGCCTTCGATCTGGACTGGTAGTCATCAACTTGCTAAAATTCTCCTCCAAAGAAATCCGATTTAACCTACAATAACAAGAGCATAATCACCACAAGAGCAAATTCCATCCTGGAAGCGATGAAACCGATTTATATCCTTTACAATAATATCACGATCCATTAAAATTTTCTAAGTAATTAAATTAAATATCCATGCTCTCAGAAATTGATTTTTCTTTTATCAGTGAACTCTACAATTCCAATACACATCCCTCAGAATCCATTGCTCAGCAAATAGAAATTCAGTCCACTACTTTTAATTTTTCTTATGATTCTTCAGAGGAATTCAATGTGAAGTTCTTAATCGGAGCTCAAAAATAGAAAAGAAAATATAAGAATCAGAGAACTAACCTGATTTTGCAAGGGCATACTAGAAACTCGGCCCGATTGATGATTATGCTAAATTTTTTGAGGTTAGGGTTAGGGTTTCTAGTTAGGGTTATGGTTTTGATGCTCTGTGGGCTTCACATTTCAGATCTTGTGTTTGAAGACGACATGGGGTTCGTGGGTACAAATTGGGTTTGTGGTTTAATGATGTGGTATGAGCTCGAGATAGCAGGGTTTGTGGGTCTAGTGGAAAAGGCGAACCGGCTTCGTGGCTCTGGTGGAGAAGACCAAGTGGGTTCGTGTTGAAAGGGAAGACGAGTTCAACGCTGAACCGCAATGAAGGGGAAGACGAGTTACGCTGAACCAGAGCAACGAAGGGGAAGACGATGGGAATGGGTTGAAGGGGTCTGAATCAAGCAGGAGAAAGTTCAGTGAAATGTTGAATGCGAAAGTGAACGACACATAAATGTGTTGAAGGATTTCAAAATGCAGAATGACGTCGTTTTGAAAGCCATGTAGGATACAGTTTCACTTCGGTTCCCAAGGCCGGTTGTATGTAGAATTTTTGTATTAATAATGGAGGCGACGAAGTCTAGACCTAGTTTGGATACTGAGAATACCTTACTATTATTTATTATTTTATTATTATTATTTACTATTATTCACTATTCTATCGTTACTTTGTCACTACTATTCGTAGAATACCTTACTACCCAAACAGAATTTAAGTAAAAATTAATTAAAGATAAATAGATTGATATTATAAAATTTCTTGTAGAATATTTCCTAATTCATTTTATTTTAAAAGTTAGTATTTTTTTTTAATTTTTGCATTTTTATTAGATTTAGATTATAATTGCATGAATTGGCTCTCTTAGAGAACTCTTATTGGAATAACCAAAGTTAAACTCAAGTTTTTAATAATATCATATGAATTTGTCTTTGCCTATTCCATGCATTCATATCCAATCCCCACATTGGATTTTTTTTTTATTTATTCTTTATGTAATAGTAAAATATTATTAATTTAATTTTTTTTAATTTATTTATTTTTATCATATTTTACCGTTCTACTAATTATATGTTAATTAATAATCATATTCTAATTAAATTATTGGTTAAAAAATCATACTTTCAATGGTCATTTAATGCTAATAACCACAAACGTCTAATTAAACTCGTCTAAAATTCTATATAAATATCTTAAATACAAATCAAATTTCTATATTTCCCATCCAACTATAGTTTTTTGCCAAACTTTCTTCTATGCAGCGGTCAATCTGTGATGTTCTCCTAAGAAATAAGAAGCATTTTTGTGAGAAAATATCGAGATAAGAGAGAAAGAAACCAACTGGGTGGAACAAAGAAGCAAAAATTGTAAGATTGAAAAAATTTGGAGAGAAAGAAATTGATTGGCAGTTTTGTGAAAAACTATCGAGAGAAGAGAGAGAGAGTGTTTCCAAGAAATAATAAATAAAGAGAACTGCAACAAAGACAAACAGATTACATAAAAGTAAACCCATAAACTGACGTGGTTTCATGAGATCTGTTAGATCTACTTTACAACAAAAGTAACTTTAAATCTGATGTATCATATCAACCATGTTAGTTTGTGGGTTTATTTTTTGTGTAATTTCTTTGTAGCTAAATTATTTCTTATAAATTAAAGCTTTGATCCATCTACAGTTTAAAACAAATATGACAAAAACTTTACATTTTCTATAACTAAAACTGACTGTTACATGAGTTTACCTGATCCAATGCCGCCTGTTTTTATGTCCTATTAGCTATTTGAGTGATTTGATTTAGCTTTAGCTATTCCAATAAGAATGCTCTATATTCTTTATTTAATTTTTATTTATACTATTTTACCTTGTATTTTTGTATTTTTTTAGTAGACCTAAGCTTTTGATCCACCTAGTTGTATTTTATATATAAAAAAATTTACATATTTAATTTAAAAAATCAAAACAGGTATATAATTTGTTAATTTTTCAATAGATTTCCACATAGAAGGGAATTCGCATTTCCTTCTAAATGGGGTTGGATGGTGTGACGCCTCTAGCCTTTGCTTGAGATTGGACGGTGACTGAAGTGTCGGGAGATATAACTCGAGGCTACATACTCCGATACGTGACAATGCACCTAATGTATTTCTAGTAGTATGCAATACATCGCATATAAATCTAAGTAAGATTAAGAGCAATTTTTTTTCCCCCAAAATCATGGTACCATCAAAGTAAAGATCCCAAAATACAAAAGGGTACAAAACTGAAAGAACCCTTTCCCTTTTTTCTCACTTTTTTTTCAGAACCCTACAAGCCCTTCATTATCTTGCATTGTCCTTGTTGATAATTTTTCTATAGGTCTTTTAACAACTTAAGCACTTCACATATGAATTGGTCGGCTGCCTCTAGCCTATCCTCCAAAGATGGCTCTGTCGAGCACTCAAGGCTTTTCGTGGCGTCTTTGACTACCAAGAGAGTTGACCTCTTGCATTTCCCTATAATTGGTCTCGTGACCTATCACAACTTCTACCATTATGGGTGAGGAATGGTAGTGAAAACTACAGTAGTGACATTTCAGAAAATCTCAATAAGTTGACACGTAACATACAAGCAGAAAAAATAAGCATATAAAGGCAAACCATGAGAATGTATGCATGGGCATGTACTTAACCTGAGACTTTGACTTAAGCATTTACGTTATAGAAATTCGATGATAGAAAATAAGGCTTGACCTTTCCTTTTCATAAAACACTTATCATTTTTTCTTAACACATATTACTCATAACATATAGTCTTTGTAACATATAGGTGGGCACCTCACGGCTCCCCTACGCACCATGGGTTCCCTGCTGGTTATTGCATCACTTCCTGACCCACTTGACCGATGGTGACTATGTCAAAGCACTTATCAATATGCATATGGCAGTTGGCATTTCGCCTTCACCACAAGCATCTTATGGGATCCTCTAGCATTAGGTGCTACATCACTCTGGAGTCCTTTAAAAGAACAAAATCAAGGTCCACCGACTGTGATTCGTCGACTCAGGGGTTACCACTTCTAAGTTTATGCACTCTAGAGTGGATATAAGAGTTCCACTAGGACATTCATTCGTCTTAACATTTGGGGCCGTGACAAAACATATAACAAAATTTTCTTTTGAAAACTATACACAACTCGAAATGCATGTGACATGTATTTGAGACTCTTTTTCTTTCATATGCAATTTGAACATGTAGATGCTGTGTACCATGCAATCATGTCATGTTATCAAACAACACATCAGAGCATTTCCCGTTATGGCTTGAAAATATTAAAACATGTGATTTACATATCACAAAACCTGGGCAATGACAATCGGTGCTCAATCATGGCAAAATGCAATTTCCTCATCATAGCAACTATGCATGGCCGAAACATTTCAAGCAAGTAGTCATGGCAAATATCACATAAAATCGAATACAAGGCATACCATACTATAGATCTCTTTATTCAAGTGACATAACAAACATTGCAAAGATCATATATATAAATCACAACAATGCAAAGTGCACATTGCATATATAAACATTATCCGAGGGTAGGAAAGAGTAAACTCACAAATATCCGTAGCATACATATAAGTATCACGATCAAGTAAGCTGAAAATACAATTTAAACTTTTAGACTTAGTGACAACATAAAAACCCTAATCCGAGTAGGTGTGTGTGTGGCGTGTTTATGGTTTACTCTCTCACAGTTGTGAAGCTTATTCCAAGCGCTCAGCCTAGAAGAGGTTGCCCTAGGCCGAATGATTTTCATGTTTCCTAACAAGACTTGGTCATGGTGTTGCATGACGTGTACGAGATGGCACAGCCGTGTGTGATCATTACTCTTATGGCCAAAACCCTTTAGAAAATGGAACCCTAGGTTAAACTCAAAATGGTGGCTGTGGTCTCTCTTCTCTTCAAAGGTCCCATGTTCACGTGTACATGCTACTGTTTGTTCGGTCTTCCTTTTGATAAAAACCCTAGTTCTTCCATGGTTTTACAACAATCAAACGAAATCGCTAACCACTCCAATCTCCTTCAAGTCTCAAGATGGAGTGTATCTCCCTTCACTGTAATCGAACCCTTTCTTACTGAGATAATCTCTGTGAACGTGTGTGTTTTGATGAATGAAATGTAGTAAAGATTTAGTGGTTGTTATTGTTCAGGTCTCTTCTCAATGTGGGCTCCTTGCTCCTCTTTTCCACCATGTGGTTGGATGGGTGGAGATTTTAGAGTGTAGGTAACTCTATGGTGGATGTGCTAGAGAGAAAAAGGAGGTGAGAAGTTCATACAAGACACAAAATAACCTTTGGGTGTCTTTTTTAGGGGTGTAGGCGCTAGCCTCCTAAAAGAAAATCCTTATATACTTTGCATTTTTCCACACACTCTCTCCCCTATCCTTATTTTATAACATTGGAGACCCAAAAGCCTCTATGCACAGGCACCATGTGGAAAGTCCTTTCCTTCTTGGCCGAAACCTTCTATTTCCCTCATGATCACAGATCGTTGTGTTTCTTTGGGAAGCCAAAAGGCTCTATGACATGTGGTGTGCTCATGCCCTTATCCAAACCTTAAAGTACCTTTGCACCCTCCTTGTGTGTCTGGTTCATTGAACCTTCAGGGCATACAAGTCTTTTTACAAAACCCTAGACCACAACCTAAGGCTGGGCGTGTGCATGCTTGCCATGTGGCAAGTGGCGTGTGTGTGAGTTTGTGCCCTTTGCCGTCCTTTCTCTTCCTCTCTTCCCACAAAGATTCTTCCAAAATCTTGGTGAGTGTGTGCGCCCCTTTCCCATGCAAACCCTTCATCTTCCTCATCATCACCTTCTTCTAGAGAAACCCCATTCTTAGTGCATGTATGACACTTGGCAAGGTGTTGGTTGGTCTCCCCTAGGTAGGCATGAAGCCCCTTGGCCGAAACCCTAAGGCCTTTTGGGAACTTGTGCGCGTGGCTTTTGACATCTCCCATGCGCCTCTTCCCCTTTTCCCACTTTTACGTCAAGTTTCATTGCACCGAAGGGATGGACTTGAATGTGTGCCAAGTGGCATGTGAGTGGGTGAGTGGGTCGTGTGCCCTATGTGTGCCGACCTCTCCATTCTCCTCTCTTCCTTTGGCTTCTTCTAGAAGTCTTCATGCATGGTTGCCAAGGGGTAAAGTGGTGTTTACAAAGAGTGCATCTTCCCTAGGTTTCAAATGATGGGATTCCTAGGAAAAGAGCGAACAACCCTTCTTCTTCCAAGTAAGTGCCACATTGCCCTAAACCCTAGTTACGGTTTGCCCCATTCCCAAATTGCCCTCAATGGTTGATTACCACCTAGTCCCTTTGGGCCTTTATTGGACTTGGACGCCTAGGCTATTAGGCCTAAGCGATTCCTTCACTATTCTAGCACCCTTCGGGCCAAAAATCTAATCAAGCAAAAATTAAAATAAAATAACAAGTGAAGATTTTGGCAAAAATGGGGTCGTCACATATGGAAATCCAGATAATAATGGATATCTGGATTTTTTACCATAAAATTATTCAAATGGAACAATATTTTAGGATTTCATAAAGGAAATGGAACAATGTACAAGTTGTGACAACTCGATAAACTTTTTCTTAATTTTGTCTCAATCGTAGGTGGATCCATCCACTATTAAGTTCACAATTTTTTCTCGATACAATGATAAAAATATTCACAATCGCAAGCTTCTCTTTTTTCTCTTCTCACTCAATAAATGAATCGATCAAGAAAAATGGTAAAACAAGAGAGAGACAATTTTTTTTTTTAAAAAATCCATTTGAAAGTTTCTCAACTTTCTGGGCAACCAAACAATCTCAGCAAGGATGAAAGAGTCAAAGAAAGTGAAAGTATAGATCAGTGGAAGAAACGCTAATCAAAGATCACTAACGCAGAGAGAGAGAGTTGTAGGCAAACATCTCTCACATATTTGATCATGGCGTCGGGAGGAAGAAAAAGGGGAAGAGAGAAACAGAGAATGAGAGAGATAGGAAAAGAAAAATAGAAGAAAATGAGGGAAGAGAGAAACATACGATGGAAAAGAGACCAAATTTCACTTACAAAAATTTTCGATGGAGAGGCTGCAATCGTTAGTGCTGCGTTGCCAGGGAGGGGCCAACCGTTCAGTGTACACCCTAGCGAGAGAGAAGAATATACGGGACGAAGGGAAAACCGAATGGGGTTTGTGAACGATTGGGATGTACAGTCGTTTTCCAAGTATGGAGAATTCGTGTATAGTCCGTAAACCTTAACAGTAAATGGAGATTGGGATGGAGAGGGTTTTTGTTCAAAACCCTTTAAATTTTCCTAAATTATAGGGATAGAGGAGATATACAGATTTGAATGAAAATGCTCTAAAGTGTGGGTCTTGGGACTTTTTTTGTTCGACAATACTCGGTGCCAATTAAAAATAATACTTTGGGTGGTAGCCAGGGTCCTGGAACAAAGTGATGACCTACCAATAAGCAAAGCCACATGGAATCTTGGGCTTGGCCCCAAAGAAAGCTTCACTCGGCTTGATGGTTATTTTGATGAAACCAAGGCTGAACCAGTTGAAAGGCTCAATAATTAGAAAAACAAGAGGTCCAAACATAAAAAGAATTAGGCTTACAAGCTTTTGAACTGGCTCAACGTTTGTCAAGCAATCTACAGATAAAGCTCCACTTAAATACTGTCTCAATTGTTCTAACGTTGGATTTTGGTGTTGCCATAACTTTTAATAATCATTTTACTCCATAATTAAATAATCTAAAGACTGGTGCTTGAATTTCAGAAAGATTTTGTTTTTTATTAAGTAAGAAGATTCCCGTAAGCTGGGCAAAAGGAGGCAACCCTAGTACACATGATATATATATATATATATATATTTATATATATATAAGAGAACTCTTATTTTTTAGGAAAAGAATAATTTTTGTTGGCATGAAACCTCAACAAGGTAGGGCCCTTCCCCTTGAGGAGGAGTAAACTTTGGATCAGGCAATGTAGGAAAACTTTAGTGCGGAGTCAAACTCAGGATATCTGAGTCTACTGCTGATCCCAAATCTGCCTTTTGACTGCAAGGCTGCACCTTGATAGTAAAGGTTATATATAAAGTAAATACAAAAGTGAGGTTGCTCTTTGGAAATTGTTTGCTGTAAACTTGAATCGACCTCATGGGCTTGCCTTTTTTTTTTTATTGGCGTCGGGTGTCTGGAATAGTGTTCTGAAAAATCCCAGAGGCGCACAGGCCCTCGACAAGGAGTTTTTTGCAAGTGCACTTCAGTTAATTCAAGGGAAAAATCTTCCAATCAAATGGCTCCAAGAGATTATTTGCACTCAAGAGGATTTGAACCTTAGACCTAGGGGAGTATACCCGTAAGCCCAAGGCTTTTACCACTCGAACCAACCCCTTAACCAGGGTTAATATTATAATATGCAATGGAGTTATAGAGTGGCTCACTAACTTATACGTCAAATGTAAGCCTTTTAGCTAATTTCAAGTTGATCCTGTGTGCTTTGTTCCGTGCTTGAGCCAAGCTCTACCATTCGACAACCAACCTGAGCTCGGCAGATTGATCATCTCCTGGCTTGTATTCATTACTTAAAAGATGTGCCAAATAAAATGCCAGTGTTATGCCCTTATTTTATGTTAGTTTTGAAATGCCAAATTATCTTTAGCTTTCAGCCCATGGAACCATCTAAGGGATTCTGGTGATCTCCATCAAGTATTCTTGTGTAGTTGAAGTGTGTAGATCGCTATACGATCTCCATCAACTAGACATCGCTGACTTGACTATTTTGACCTTAGCACTGGGAGGTCTGCTGATAATTCTTGTATTGCTGTTTTTGCATATTTTATTGTCCTTCATTGTTTTGTACTGCCGCAGTTACTTACATAGATCAATATTTTTCACCTTATTACCACTGTTACTTTCTTTTTCTTCTGATTATTTTCACCATTTCTAGCTTACTATCGTGGAGCCATGGGCATTTTGCTGGTCTATGATGTGACTGATGAATCATTTTTCAATAGTATGTTTTTCCTTGCTCCACTCCCTTCTCTCTTCCTTGCACTGATTGACAAAATGCACTTATTTGCAGACATCATAAATTGGATTCGTACCATTGAACAACATGCTTCAGATAATGTTAACAAGATACTGGTTGGGAATAAGGCCGCTGACATGGACAAAATTAGCAAGAGGGTATTTTTTTTTATGTTGTATTCCTACTAAATGAAACCAATTCAAATAAAATTTATTTTTGCTTAGGGATGAGAAAAGATTACCAACTTTTGTAGGCTTTTGATTATTGACCATTGCAGTCTCTCTCTCTCTCTCTCTCGCTCTCTCTCTCTCATGCATTTGAAGGTCATTGTATTTTACATATATTTTTTTGTAGGCTATGCCTACTTCCAAGGGCCAAGCACTTTTTTTTTAAGAGCCGGTAGCCACGCACATAGCAGACCCGTCTCAAGTTTATTAATAAACCCTCACTTAGGGCGGAGGAATACCGTGGTAACAACAAAACACTTGGGGGTTTACAAGATGAACCCTATGAACTAACCCAAAATCAAGTGTTAAAACCAACCAACAAAACCATAAAAACAACATCTAACAAGCCTAAGAAACAGGACCAAGACCAAGGATACTAAACACATGCAAAAAGAACACGCAAACATAATAAACTCAAACTCAGATAACGCGAGAAAACATACCAGGGACTACGAGATTCGCAAATAGGGGAGACCAATTCTATCCATACTAAGAAGGCTTTGGAGCTGGCTGGGGAGGTTATCATTAAGAGACCAATCCATATTTAAGCCCGCAACTCCCCATTTGGCTAAATAATCAACCACCGCATTACCTTCATGAAAAACATGGGTCAAACGATACTGTAGACAACCCAAGATACCCTGCAACTCCTCCCAGAATTCCTCTAAGTACCTGTTATTACACTCACCCTTAGTAATCCAACTGACAATCAGTTGAGAATCAATCTCAATCTTAACTCGACGAAAATCTAACTGATGACATCTCCTAACCCCTTCCAACAAACTTCTCAACTCAGCAAAATTATTAGACCCTGAACCCAAGAACACCGTATAAGCTAGGTGCAACCTACCAAAATTATCACGAATAACCCCCCTAGCACTAGCCGGCCCAGGGTTCCCTAAGTTACTACCATCAAAGTTAAGCTTCATCCAATCCTGAGGAGGCCGAGTCCACCTTATCACACGAACTTGCCTGGGCTTAGGAGATAAAACAGGAATGTCCAACCTCTGCAAAATAGCAACATCATGGGAAGAGATCCTAGAAACTTTCATAACTAAGGAGATAATCCTATGAATCCACAACTTGATAACATGCCAAACTGCATGAGCTGAATCCACCCTATCCTCAACCCGAGCTTTATGGCGCCTATCTCAAAGCTTCCAAGAGACAATAGAAGGGAGAAGACCAAAGATAATTCTTAACTGAGAAGACTTACCAGCACGTCGAAACCAGAGATTTAGTTGCTCTTTCCACGTATGGAAAACACCCATATGAACACCTAAATGAGTCGCAGCCAAACACCAGATTTGACTAGCAAAATCTCCATTACAAAGCACATGATTTAAATCTTCCATATGACCCCTGGCACAACAATTACATTTAAAAACAATGGGAATGCTAATACTCTTGATCTTATCATCAACACTCAAACAGTTATGAAGAGCCTTCCACATCATGACAAAAATTTTCTTGGAAGATTAGTATGCCAAATCCAATGGGCCCAAGGTAACGAAGGAGCTCTAACGCGGATATAATCCCAAGCACTATTAGTAGTAAAATTCCCATTATTGTCCTTCAACCTAATAAGAACAACCTGCCCATCCTTCCTCGTAGCAAAAAAATTGTATATATCGAGAGCTTTTTGTTGACCCACTAAACGATCCAATAGGGGATATCCCACCCATTATCAATCCGACACTCTTTAATTTTAAGTGAAGGTCTCTCCAAAACCGGGTAATGATCACTGATAGGACCACCATCCACTTAGTTATCATGCCAGAAAGAGACATTTCCTTTTCCCACCAACCAATTAGAATGATTCAGAACCTCCGGAATACAATGCACAATAGCTTTCCAAAACGAGTTCCCTTATTAGGATTCAAGAGTGATAAATGACTACCTTGCACATACTTACCTCTAAAAAAATCAGCCCACAAGGACTAACCTTGCAGAAGACGCCAAGCAAATTTCATATGTAATGCCCTCTGAACATCCCCAAAATCCCGAATACCTAAACCACCTTCCTCTGTAGGATACCATATATGTTTCCAGGCCACCCACTTCTGCTTACCTTTACCCACAGAATCACCCCAAAAAAAGGAACTCATGATACTATTCAAAGCCTTAGACACCCCAATAGGAACATGTAAAACCGTAAGGAGATGATTGGCCATACTCGATAACACATGACGTAAAAGAATCACACGGCCACCTCTAGAGAGCATTTTCATCTTCCACCTTGCAATTTTCTTATTTACTTTCCCAAGCAACTCACCAAAATCACCGACCTTAAGGCGACCCACCACAATAGGGACACCCAGATAATTAAAAGGAAAAGACCCTTCAGAAAAATCAGTCATACGAAGAAGAGAGGACTTTCTAGGAGTAGAGATCCTGTTGGAGAAGAAAATAGCACTTTTATTATTATTAAGAATTTGACCCGTCCAAAGCTCGTAAAGATGTAAAACCTCCAACAGTCCTCTCATGGACTTCTTCCTACCATTAGCAAAAATAACAATATCATCCGCATACATAAGGTGGGAGATAAGGGGGTACCTCTAGCTTGAGTAAACCGGCCAATTTTACCATTCTCAAAAGTGTTCTTCAACAACCGAGACAAAACCTCTTGCATAATGACAAGGCGATAATGGATCACCTTGCCTCAGACCACACTCACATTTAAAGAAACCTAGAGAGGTACCATACATCATAATAGAGTACCAAGGAGAGGAGATGCATAACTTGATCAGGGTGCAAAACTGAGGAGAAAAACCAAAAGAATCCAAAACATGAATAAGAAAACTCCAATTCACTCTATCATAAGCCTTAGACATATCAAGCTTAACCAAGACATTACCCCCGTTAGCTTTTTTATTAATAGAATGGACAATTTCCTGGGTAATACTGATCTTATAAAAAATGCTACGACCAAGAATAAAAGCCCCTTGTTCTTGGGAAATCATCTTAGAGAGCAAGTTTGTCAGACGACCTACAATAATCTTCGCACAAATCTTATAAACCACCGAGCACAAACTAATAGGTCTAAAATTATCAAAACTATTTGGAGAGTCAACCTTGGGAATCAGCACAATAAAAGATGCGATATAATATCTGGGAAGAAAATGCTGATGAGAAAACTCAGAAAGCTTCCAATAAATCCTCTTTAACAATATCCCAGCAAAACCTGAAGAAACCAGAACCAAAACCATCCAGACCAGGACTACTGTCAATAGGAATACTGAACAAAGCGTCCTTAATATCACCAATAGAAGGAGTACAACAAAGCATCAAATTATCATCCTCAGTAATCATCGGGGTAATCAGATCCCCTAAATTGGGAAACTCACAAGTATTCCTCTCACTCAAGAACTGCTTGAAGTACTCAACGACTGCCTTATGAATATCGAGAAGGGTATTTAAAAGTGTACCATTAGCAAGATGCATGTCAGTGACCCTCTTACTATTCTTAGCATTCAAATAAGCACGGAAAAATTTAGAATTTTGATCCCCATCTTTAAGCCAACTTTTCTTAGCCATGTGAGAAAGGCGAGTGTCTTCACGACCCCTCCAAGTTAAGAGCTCCAATTTAGAAGCCATGAGATCATTATCTTCCTCAATAGAATAAGAGTTTTGAAGGCGAATTTCCAGGCTATCAATACGATGCTCAAGCTCATTAATAAACACATTAGTCCTCCTAAAAACACGCTGGTTCCACTCTCAAAGTGCCACTTTAAGCCTTTTGAGCTTAAAGGATAACTTAAGAAGCCTAGAACCAAATCCCGCTTGTTTCCACATCCCCTCCACAAAGCTCAAAAACTCTGCATGATCAGTCCACATAAATTGGAAACGAAAGGGACTAGGCCCATACCTGAAGGGGTCATCATCCATTTGAATCACTAAAGGAGAGTGATCCGAAGTAGTACGAGGCAAAACCTGAGAAAAAACGTTAGGAAGACAATTAAGAAAATTAGAATCAATAAAGCATCAATCTAACCTTGCCCCACTACGCACCAAACCGCTTTGACCATTGCACCACCTCATCAGTGCGCCTTTCGAACACATGTCCAACAAACCACAATTTTGAATGCAAAGATTAAAGTCTTCCATGGCAATAAAAGGACGGGGATGACCACCCCTTCGTTCAGAATCATCTTTGATAATATTGAAGTCGCCGCAAAGAAGCCACAGACGATTTTCATTTCTAGTAGTGACAAGTCCCCCCAAAGCAAGGGCCAAGCACCTGTTGACAAGTATGGTGTCAAATTCTTTGAAACTGTAAGTAATGCAACTGATTATAGAAGCTGGTTTGTAAGGATAGCAGGTACTGGCTGGTACTGAAATATACTATTCATTGCAGAGTGCAAAGACAAATCTAAATGTGGAACAAGTATTCTTTTCCATAGCAAGGGATATAAAGCAAAGGCTTGCAGACATTGACACTAGGGTTGAGGTACAAAAATTCCTGCCTTGTATTGAATAAGAATGAAGAAAGAGAAATACATTAATTGATATTATTAGCGATCACCCTCAGGTATCCATTTTTTGTTTTAAAGTGTTGGTATGGTTGTATCATTGCAGCCTACGACCATTACGATCAATCAAGCAGACCAGGCAGCCGGAGGTGGCCAAGCTGCCCAAAAATCTACTTGCTGTGGGTCTTAAGAATCCGACTGTTTCACCACATATAATGGAGGTCGACACTCTTCTGAAAAGCAAAAAACAAATTGTGATAGCAATGTGATGGGTGCTTGTAATTTTTCTGACTCAAATTCGTTTTTGTTTTAGTGTGTAAAGAGTAGTTTTTCATATTTGAGAGTTTATTTTTGTAATGATCCGACCTGATCTTATTTTTTTAAGAATAAATTATGGATAATTTTATTAGGCTCAATAAATGAGTTTAAGCCTATAAAAGAATTTATCAAACATAATATTTTTTATTCAACTTAGAGTTAAGCCTCCATTACTATTATTATTATTATTATTTGTTTTTATTATCATTTTCGATTTCTAGAGTTTTACAATG
Organism: Cyclocarya paliurus; assembly: GCA_029856935.1. Taxonomy (NCBI): domain Eukaryota; kingdom Viridiplantae; phylum Streptophyta; class Magnoliopsida; order Fagales; family Juglandaceae; genus Cyclocarya; species Cyclocarya paliurus. The sequence goes on along the minus strand of CM056956.1, from coordinate 19,040,365 downwards.
ATCCGGTGTATTATTGGTAGAGTTCTTCCACATTTTTTACTTCCTATTTCGTATGATCCTTAACCTCTAGTTGAATAAACTCCAACTAGGAAAACTAACCCAGTTCACATTCGGTTTCTCCACCCCGCACGTCTCTCTCTCCGTTAATCACACATGCACGTCACTACGTTCATTATACACTTCATGCACACGCACGTACTGCCTCTCCCCTTAGTTTGTATACCGATCCACTTAGTGTTTGTATCCTCGTAGGATTAGGTCTTCTAGGTGCAGCCAACTTCCTCCTCCCCCCCTTGCCTATATATTCCAAACGAAACCTCCCGTAAAACACACACAAACCTCACCACCTAAACCAGTTTTTTGGAGTGTGAACCGAGAGACCACATAGCAGTGCAACCTGTCCTCCTGTTGCCAACCCGTGAGCTCCACTGATCGTCATCACCATTGCCCAGCACCATACTGAAACAACCATAGCAAAGAGAAACCCACCTCTCTCGTTCATCTCGGCTTCTCCCTCTCTCAAGCTTTCGGTCTCTCTAACCAGCCCCAAGCTCTCCAGTCTTGAGCCACCAGAATAGCCGCCCAACAAGCCACGACCACCACCTTGCGGAAGCCGTCGCCCAGCTGTTAAAAACCACACCAAAAAACACTCTCTTTTACTGCACTGAAATAGGGGAAGTGTATTCCCCACCGTAAGCCTCTCTCGGCCCAGCCATTACCGACCATCCTGGGTCACCGGACCACCACCACGAAGCTAGAAACCGCCGACTAACCCAACCCCGGCGTACCCACTTCATCCCGATAAACCCAAGACCGTTGCTGCCCTCCTCCTCTCTATCGGTGGCTTTCAGCTCTACCGAACTCTCTCTTCCTCTCTCGACGTCGCACCACTGCAGAGAAACTTCCAGCTACATCGCCGGTCACTCCCAGCCACCCTAAGCCGCCGTCGCACTCATCTTCTGTCTCGGTGATCAGCGTCGCACAAGTCCTCCCGTAAGCTGTTGTCTCCCCTTTGTGTGTTTTATTTCCAAAATTTCCCAAAATGCCCCTGCCCTTTGCTTCCCGAATGCATGCAACGTAAGTTTTAGGTTAGTTAATTAAATTACAAAAATGCCCTGCCCTTTTTAAGACTTATAGATGGGAATAAATTATGTGTTAGACGTAAAGGGACATATATACATGTGTATATATATATTTATATATATGCATATTGTTTTAACGTAATGAGACTAAGCGGGCATATTAGGATCTTACTTAGAGATTGGGTTGTTTTTAAAATTATCATGAAGATAAACATGTATGTTATTAGACTATATTCAGACTCTAAATTATTTTGGACTAATATTTTTTAGAGCGAAGATTATATTTCTTAAGGGGAATAGGCTTGTTTCTAAAATATATTTGGGTTAAAATTAGAATAAGTGAATATCAATTAATTGTCGATGAATTTAGGGAGATGATAGTGTTTTAGGGATTAGGATAATTTTAAGTATTGAAGAATTAAAATAGGATCATTTTATCATTTTACAGTTAAATATTTAAATACGGGTTCGATTGGAATATTTACGGATATTACACGCTTATTGTATAGGTGATCGATTACGTGTGGAAAATAGTGGATTAGCGCTGCAAGGTAAGTAGCATGATCATACCCTTACACGTATGTACGGTAAAACGGCATTTTTATAAAAATATTATGCATGTATACCCTTTATTGGAAGCCCCTTTTTACGTACCCAAGACATGATAAAAATATGAAATTTTACGATTTTATGTAAATAATTATGCATCGAGTTATTTATAAAAAATTATGATTTTATGTGAGAGTTATGCATTAAAATAATTTTATGAAAAGCCATGTATGATTTTATATGAAGATTTATGCATTAAAGTATTTATGAAAAATCATGATTTTATGTGAGAAGTCATGCATCACGACATGTTATGAAAGAATGCGATTTCAATTGAAATCTATGATATGATATGACAAGATATGACACGTATGTATGTGATTTCTTTTGAAATCTATGATATGACAAGTATGCAAGTATGATTATGATGAAATATGAATGATAAAATACGTAACGGCCTATGATATGATATGAAGACGGTACCTATGTTATGGGCATATTGCATTGCCAGGTCGTACATGCTGGTAGTGCACCCAGTATGTTTTCCTTATGTATGGATTCCACAACCCGCGGCCACGGGCGGAATCGGAATCTATTTAGATTCGCTAACCCTAACTCACGGGGGTCAACAGTGGGTAACGGCCTATGACAAGTGAAAGATAAGTTCATGTTCATGTTATTTACGTATGTATGAGTTTGCACGTTTTTCAAGAAACCTTATGTTCATTATGTTTACTGTATGATGTGTGCTTATTAAGTATTCGACTCATTTTAGGTTTTTTTCATATTTTTTTTAAACTACCCAGGTGATGACATTTATGAGGATGAGACTGCAGGACAGGACTTGACCCCGGGAGGCGAGGCAGAGGCCTAGACAGATTTTGCTATGATTAAGTTTTATAGTTTAAGATTTCAGTAAATTATTTTGATAAGCACATGAGACTTCCGTATTATTTTTTTAAATAAGTGCTTCCGCAAACTCTATGTTGGATTTTAAGTATTAATTAAATTTTATTTTATTTATGGAATTTTTTGCATCTAGCTCGTTATTTAAAAGAAAAGTTTTAGTCAAGTTCAGTAGTAGCACACTGGCTTCTCAAAAATTCTAAAATGTCTTTATTGGGGAGTAGGGTGTTACAATTTTGTTGCTAACTTTGGATGTGTATTTTCTGGCAATCAACAGCTCTGTTTGTTTTCTACCCGTTTTCTTTCATTTGCGTGGGACATGAGCAGCTTTTTTGTTTTATAGTATTTTTTTCAAAATTTTTCCAATGAGATAAATTTGGCCCTTGAAAAGGCACATAAAGAGAGTTTTTGAGCAGGTGCATTTATAATCTCAGGAAAAAATATAATTTGACCTTTGGTTAACCTCTGTCATGAAACAGAAGCCAATTAGAAACAAGAAAACTAATTCAGATGTAATTAATGATAATCCATTACGAATCCTCTTCAATCTCCAACTCCTAATCCCGCTCAAAAATCACGTATGTATAATATATCCTTCAATTTATAATAATAATATTCCGAATATGCCGGTGGGGATCATTGAGATAAGGACTCACAATCTTTGATAATTTTGTCGTTATCTAATTGTTTTCAAATTTCACTCCTACTAAAATTCTGCTTCTCCAAATCTTAGTTCATAAATTCACTCTATATATACATATCGATCTAATACTTTAACTGCATAATTGCACGCACTCCAATATATACAGAGAAAGCTCAACTGCAAGGAACTAGGATTATTAT